>PJEM01008470.1:0-33046 GCA_004023845.1 Helogale parvula | reverse complement strand
ACCGTCATCACCACCGTCATCATCACCATCATCACCATCATCACCACCGTCACCATTATCATCACCACCACCACCACCACCATCACTGTCATTACCATCATCACCATCAGCACCATTACCATCATCATCATCCCCATGACCATCATCACCATCATCACAACCACCATTGCCATGATCTTCATGATTTATCACCCGGGCAAAAAGAGGTTTAATCAGCTAGAGTTATGAGAAGTTAAACAAGGTACAGATGCCCTAGTAAATAAGAAAAGTATTAGGCCTGTTAGGTGGTGCTGCTATCATGCCTACTTCATGGACAAGAGAGCTGAAGTACAGAGAGACGGTGCCCTGCCCGGCATCACAGAGAAGAGTCAGGATTCCACGTCCGGAAATCTCAGTCAAGCTCTTAACCATGGAAAGGCTTTGTCCTCGGAGGAGGATGGCTTTGTAGGACAGCTACAGAGGGGACTCAGGCTCCATGAGATAAATGACTCTAAGTCATTTCAACAGCTCAGATTCTGTGGTCTGTTGGAGGCTGTTTATTCCAGCAACCGTTTCCTAAGTAGAGAGTGCGTTAGGTCAAATATTTTGAAACATTCATAGATTAGGAAACAAAAACCAGAGCTCTGGGGATGCATATTTGATGATTAAAAATAGTAAATGAGATTCAATTTTCAACACTGAAATGCTGTGGTTGGCTGGGCCACGGGCCGCCTGTGTGAGCTGCTCAGTAAAGCAGTTCCCAGGACGCACACATGACTGACGGTCGGCAATCGCATTTCTAATGCTTGTCTAAATGTTTCTCATTTGATCCTTTTCTTATTGGAGTGTTGAGAGATGTCATGAGCTGAAACTCCCTTTAGGGCAGCAAACCCCAGGAAAAAGATGCGGCCGTTCTCAGCCCTGATTCAAGATGAATCCTCCTTCCTCCTCATTATAAAATACCTATTATCGCCCTTTATCTCCACGCGAGCAGCGTTATTTCAATTTAACAGCGTATGAGAAATGTGCCACAATATAATAGAGGGGCCTGAGACGCACTATTTAATGTCAGAATGACAGATGCTTCAATTAGGCAGACAGGACAATTTCTCCCCAAAATAGATACAGATGAAATTTTTATAAGATTGTGCTGTTTGTGTTTATGGTACAGTACTGCCACAAGCTTTCATTACAGTCTAAATTAAAACAAAAACTCCTTTTTCGGTGGAAGCTACCATCTTGCTAGTAATTTTGCAACTCTGAACTGCAGTTTTTCAAAGTGCCTGGTCCCCTCACCTGGCGGAGTGGTCTTCCAAGACCGGAGACGTCATCCAGGTGAGGAATCTCACCCTGACATCCATACGTCCTTTTCCAGGAGAGCGAGGAAGGCGGGATTGGAAGTTATCACGTGGCTAGTGCTTGTGGCGATATTTTTTGACACCTGAAACATTTTTTTCTGCTTGGTCCGTATCTTAAAGTCCTTGGACAATTGCTAGCCAAGGTGGGGTGCAGCTTAGAGTTCTGCTTCTTGTCCGCCCCACGGCCTTGGCAGAAGGATCTGCCGTTCTGGCCACCACACCTGGAACGGGGAGACCACTGCCGTCCCGAGTTTGGCCTCACAAAGCTTCTTTAGTGTCCTCTGGCCCCTTGTAGCAATTTCCTTCCTCGCCATCATTCTGAATGAAACATTGTTAGCAGTGACAGCACACTTTTCAGTTTCTAAAGCTTCCTGTCCAAGGACTCCTCTGTTCTCCATTTGAGGGTCTTACATTCTCTGCACATTACGAGAGCACGTTGTATTTTATAATTGGAAAAAATGCATCAGCGATGTGAAAACATTTGGAATCTGTAAACAAATGCCTAGTTCCAGGAAAATGGGAGTTCGAGATGACACGGAGCTCCTCCTTCTAAGCACGTAAAGAAACACCAGATGCAGTAGAACACTTGAAACAATAAACAGTGGCTCTCACAAGAGGACACAGGAGAGCCCTGGCCAGGAATGAAAACAGGACGGGGCATGTGAGCTGCGGTGCCTTCAGGAGCGCCGAGTCTGCAGGGGAGGCTGGGGACGGCGGTCCGCGGCTGTGACACTCGTTCAAGGACAAATGGGCACGAGGCAGGTGGTAGGGGCTCTGGCCCTCTCGCAGAGCGCGGCTCTGGGGAGAGGCTGCAGGGCCAGCGACAGGGCGAGGCACCTCAGGCCACACAAGGGGACAGGCTCACTGGAAAATTGAGACTCTAAATTCGTTCCTCCCACGGATTTGGAGCCCAAGTTTATATCAGTAACACGATTTTTCGTATTTTTTAAACATATCAATGTATTGAGAGGAAGAATTGTGTATTCTATGGGAGGCTTGAAGCCCCGAATTCTGGGAGTTTTCCGCTGGATTTTTCTTTTTGTTTTGGTTTCGGAGCACTTGTCTGTGTTGTGACTGGGACTGGCGTCTTGGTTTGGGTCCGAGACCCGATTCTCTGAATCCTCCCTGGGCTCTGCTGTGAACTCAGCTTCCTACAAGGACGGACACCCCAGGGTCCCCCGCCCCTGACACCTGTCCCAGGAGTTCTGTGAGGACGTCAGTGTGGGGGGATGAAGGGCTCCCTGGGGTGATCCCGTGTGCCCCTCAGTTCTGTTTCTGGGACTCTATCCCAAAGTTTAAACAGAGCCCAGTTGTATTGGGTTAAATAATTTGAAGAAAGAAACACAGTGAAGAAACAGTTTTGTTGAGCTGACATTTTTTTTTAAAAAAACTTAACAAAAAGAAAGGAATCACTGTTTAAGACATTTCTACTCTGTGACACGACCTGCCCCTTCCTCCCGCGTCTGCATTGTCCTGACACGGGAGGCGGGGCTGATGCTCTCAGACAAAGGACTCTTAATAACGAAGATTCATCATTCCGGAGGCTTCTGTTTCAACTGTCGGGCCCACCACAGAGCGAGGGAGAGGTGGCTGATGGTCTCCAAAGCTCTCGTTTTACACGAGATTCAAAGAGATAATTAGAACTTTCGGTGACACGCAGACACAGTGAGAGGATGAGCCGGGAGCAGACGGGTGGGGTCAGCCCTCAGTGTCGGAGCCCGGAGGCTGGGAGCTGGGAAGGAAGGCGGGGCCCCACCTGCCCTCCTGTCACACTCGGTGCCCTTGCGAGAGAGGGTGGGTGGGGGGCCAGCCGGGCGGGGGGTCTCCCCACAGCCATGGTCCTTTCCCTGGAACGTGGTCTGTCCTGCTGTGGAGCAGCCCCGTGCCTCCAAAGGGGGTCCTGTGCCAGATACACTGTGACACCCCCTTCTCCACTAACCGGCCGAGCGCAGTCTGGCCCCAAATATGGAGGCCGGGCCATCCATCCTGGACGGAAGACGCTCCCAAGGCTGAGGGGCCAGGGGACAGCCGGATGCACCTGCAGACGGAGCTGGGCTTGTCAGGATGTTCTGCCTCTGCCCTTGGGGGTGGGGGACATCACCTGGGAAACAGGCCTCGAGCTGGCTCACTGCTGCCCCACTGATGGGAGGAAACAGCACCGAAGTCAGTTCACTTGGAATGAGAGGGCTCAGGGACCTGGGGCTTGTGGTGTTAAAACTGGGTTTTCCGGGGGCGCCTGGGTGGCTCAGTCGGTTAAGCGTCCGGCTTCGGCTCAGGTCATGATCTCGTGGTTCATGGGTTTGAGCCCCATGTCAGGCTCTGTGCTGACAGCTCGGAGCCTGGAGCTGCTTCAGATTCTGTGTCTCCCTCTCTCTCTGACCCTCTCCTGCTCGCACTGTTTTTCTCTGTTTCTCAAAAATAAATAAAAAACACACACAAAAAAATTTTTTTAACTGGGTTTTCCTGAGCAAACTGGGATGAGCTGGCCATCACAGCGCAGGAGTGTGGAGGGCTCGGACCCTGAGCTCAGCCCGTGGCCGCGTGAGGCCAAGGAAGGTGCTGGCCCGTCCCGCGTGGGGTGGGGGGAACGGGAAGTGGGGTGAGAGGGGCCCTGGGTCTGTGGGATCCCGTCTGGTGTAACCACACGAGCTGGGCCAGCCCGCCCGCCAGAAAGCTGACTCAGCGTTCACAGAAATGCCAATCTGGACACGACCAGTGATTGCTGAGGTGTTTCAAAGGTACCGGACTCCCGAAGGCAGAAAATCCTCTGAAAAATTGCTTCTCTCCCGCTCATTTCTCCCGCACGGAGAGGCGCTGCCACCACGGGTCCTGCCCCCCTTCCCCCCGGTTTGATTCATGACCCTCCGCCCCATTACGGGCACCGTAGCTGAGCTACGGTGTTTGATGTGGCCTGGACTTCCAAAGGAGGCGGAGCAGCAGATCCTGACTCAGATTCGACCCGTGTCTTCCCAGAGCCGATTAGGGACGCCCCCGAGGTCGTTTCGGCATGAAGGGGCAGAGCCAGGATTCATCCTCACCATTTTCCAGGAAAGAAGCTACCTACACAGCCCCCGTGGCCCCGTGCAGAGCCTGGTGACTGGCACGTCCCCGTGCGCAGGGACCATGCTCTCTACACGGGGGCACGTGTGTCTGTCTGTTGAGGGCGAGGCCCGAGGACGAAGCTTCCCCTCCAGCCCCTGCGCCCCACCGCCCTGACCTCTCCCTGCTCCCGGTGCCAGAGCCAGCGGCTGGGGCCGATGGAACCTGGGGTCGGCCCATGGCTCCGCCTCCAACACTCACTCCCAGGGTCTGTTGTCTCACATGGGCTTTGCCGGTGGTGGGCCTGGTGTCGCCTTAATCTGTGCTTGGTGAGGAGAGCTGGGGAGCACAGGTCACTGAGCCAGCAGGGCAGGGAGGGACAGCGGGGCCTCAGCAGGGGGGACCCAGCCTGGAGGCTCCTTGCTCTGTGTGTGTGGGGTCTTCTCAGGGCTCCCCCAGGGCAAGGCCATTGGCCGAGGGCTCTCCTGACTCTGGGGTCTGGCCCTGGTGGCACATGGGCAGGTGACTTTGAAGGCTGCGCACGCCAAACCCAGCACCACGCACAGCCCGTGTTCCAGAGCAGCCGCTGCTGGCCGTGGCCTGGCCGGAGCACCCTTTGCCGAGCGCACTTCCGGAACCCGCAAGTCTGGCTCACGGGACAGCCCGGGAGGGTCCCCAGACCTCGGAGCCTGGAGTGTCCCAGCGCCCTCCCCCGAGGCCCCAGCAGAATGGCGTTCCAAAGTCACCAATTACTGAAACTGCAATTTGCCTGCGATGATGTTGTTTGGAAGCGTTTCCAAATGTCTGCTTCTGCTTTCACTTAACTATGTTTGCCTACGAATCAAATCTAACGGTCTCCCATTTAATTCCCCTCTCAAATAGCATGTGCTTAATGTAAGCCAATTACTACAATTCTGCTTTCTAAGAAATCAGGAAATGTAATCAGGGAGAGGCAATTTGTTTGCTTTTCATGAAATATTACAGTGTGGCAGCGACAGGAGGTGGCCTTCAGAGAGATCACAACGGATGCGTGTTCGCGCGTGTGCGAGACGGGGGTGTGTGAGTGCAGCCCTGAGTGCCCGGCGTGTGTGTCTGAGTGCGGTGTGCGTGTTTACCCGGAAAGCTCCCAAGCTGGGGACCGAAGCTCAGATTCGGTGCGGCTCTCACACACACACACACACACACACACACACGCACGCACGCACACACGGAATGTGAGAGGGCTCCCTTTCCCCAGGGGCTGTCCTGCTCCCAAGGCTGATTGGGCAAAATAACAGGCATTTGTTCTTATTGTGAAGGATAATTGCCCTCCGGGGAGAGAGGTGAGGTTCATCCTGGAGCAGCTCCTGCCAGCAGGCTGGAAGTTGCGCTGAGCCTATAGAGAGGAGGAGGGGAGGGCCCCACAGGTCGGGGGCGCCCCCCACTCCTCACCCCTACCACCAGGGCCCTGGGGACCTTCTCCAGAGCTGGGTGAAAACCTCAGCAAGTTGTCCCTTCTGCGCCCCACCCTGGCTCTGTCTGTCCCTTCCCGTGGTGCCTGTCCACGTGGGCAGGAACGGGGTTCGGGGTGTTTGAGACGCTCTGTGGCCCCCCAGGACCTCTGCTGTTAGGGTCAGGGCGTTGTGGCTGGCGGGCTGCAGGAGGACCAGGGAGTGAGCGCTCTCTGGTCCCTCTCCTTTCCTTCCCTGATCCCAGAGCCCCTCCATGCGGGGAGGGGGGGGCGGGAGGAGCTAAGAGACCAGCCCAGAGGAACCCAGGGATGTGGCTGACGGCCACAGGGCGCACTCACGGGTGCTCGGACTGAGCTGGGTGCGCCTGGTGCTCTGCAAACACGAGACCCTCTCAGGAGGACCGGGAGGGGTGTGGCCCATTCCTGGGGCGCAGCCGGGTCCTTAACTTTCCTCCACTTTTTTGCGGAAGTGGAATCCACATAACCCACAGTTCTGAGGCGCTCCGCACCCGAGGCGCACCTGCCAGCCTCTCCAGCTCCCAGCCTCCTCATCACCGGCCAGACGCACCGCGAAGGCCTGAATCCTTCCCTTTAGACCTGGACTGGCGGCTCCGGCCTCAGCTGTCCTCCGTGATTTTCGTTGTAAACGCCGCTACACACCGCTCACCCCACCCCGCCCCACGGCCGTGTCCGGGTTCCTTCGAAACCTCACATCAGCATGTCGGGTGTTCCGCCCAAAGTCTGGAGACGGCCCTGCCGTGTGCCGCCAGCTGCGGACCATCTCTGGTGACGCTGGATGGCAGAGCTGCTGACATTTGGAGAAGCCGCGGGGCCAAGACAGCGGACACTCTGTGGTCTTGTCTCCCCGTTTCCTCTGAGATGACTGTCTGACCTTTGAGTCATGGGTTACATGTTACACTCTGTCAAATCCAATACTGACATCGACCAAGTAAGAGCTCAGAAGATGTGAAATCACTGACTGCATAGGATCGTCCTACGGCACCCATTCTGTGCGGTGCAAGAACTTATATTTAGAGTAATTCCTGCCATGAAGCTGTGCCCCACCCCCATCCGCACGCTGAATGGTGTGTTTGGAATTTGCCGAGTTGAGTTGCACGCAAGTCCCCGGAGCCACACCCGTGATGCCACAGGCGGGCGCGGAACTCGTCAGCCCGAGGGGAGCCCAGGCCTCTGTCCGGGACCCCAGAAATGTGTTGACCGCGTGCCTCTGCGGAAAGGGGCGTTTGGGAACCAGAGCACCCGGGGGAGCCACAGGCCCATAAGCCCAGAGTTGAAAAGTCCGATGACATGGACGCACTGGGGGCGGCCACCCACGGGGTTTCCCCAGCGGGAGGTGGGAGCAGGGAGAGCCACTCCCCGACTCCGCCCAGGCCTCAGTGCCGCTGTGGGCCCAGGTCTGTGGGGGCCGAGAGGGACGGCCCTGCTCACGGGGGCCTTCGTTACCCTGGGAGGCAGCTCATCTGCAGGGACCAGCTGGGGGTGCGTAGCGGGCTGGGGGCTGTCAGGGTCCTTGCATGAAACCTGGTGCTGACAATGGCCTTTGGCATCAGGGTGAGTGGTTGGAGTCCATGGTTAAATCAAAGGCTCTCCTGATTTTGTCCATTTCATGCCCGACCCCCAGGACCCTTGCGGGGCTGCCCCGGCTGCTAGGCTCCTTGCACACAGCCTCCTCCAGCTGATGCCATGCAGTCACCCCCATCCTTGGAGCGCTCGGGTGGCCCCCGGGATGCAGCCCTCCTGAGGGAGGTGGCCCCCACCAGCCGGCTCCCCAGGTCCTCAGTGGGCTCCACCCCTTGGCTTACCTGGGCCACGCAGTTCCCTTCTCTGACCTCCCTTTCTCTCTCCCTCTCCGGTGATGTCATTTGGTCCCCTGGTGGGCAGAACCGTGTGCCCCAAAGGGGTGCGCATCCCAGGCCCGGGAGCCCGTGGATGCATGAACTTCTAGGGCAGAGGCTCTGTGCCGACGGGAAGACGTGAAGAACCGTGAGGCAGGGGAGAGTCCTGGGGCACCAGGGCGGCCCCTTGTCACCACAAGGCTTCCGGAAAGGTGCAAAGGGAGGCCAGGGGCTGAGAGGCGTGGCCGTGGAAGATGCCCGGGAACCTGCTTGTCCTCTGCAAGGGTCTCCCTCAGCCAGGGGCTTGCACGGTGGGTTTGGGGAGCAGGCTTTTGGCAAAGACCTTTAAGGAAACCTCGGGCGTTGCTACCACGGCCCAGTGGCTGGGGGCTGCTGCAGGGACGCCAGCACGGGGGGTTCCTGGGGGAGGCTGTGGGGGGGGGCATGAGCGCAGGTGGCAGGGCCAGAGGACGCGGCGGAGTGGCACCGGCTTCCTCGGCAGTGAACGGACACAGAGGGAAATCGCGTTTGACACAATCACACTAAACACCCAGAGGAAAGTGAACATTTGGACATTTCCCCCGAGAGCGTGAGTGCCGGCCTGTTTCAGTTAGGATCCTGCCTAAACTACGTTCTGCTTTTCATTTGTTTTAAGACAGGTTTCATTGTGTGTGACAGTGTGGGAAGCCCCCAGGGTGGGGCGCCTGGGCTCTGCCCTCCCTGGGAGCGGGAACGGGGCTGTGAGGAGCCAGGTGGGCGCCGACTCAGAGATGTTTCAGGCGGGGTTTCACTCTTTATGGTGATGTATTTATAAAGGTGATTTTTCCCCTGTCTGAATACAGCCTCCGTAATTCAGGTGAAAAGAAAAGGCATGGGTGGGCTGGAACCAGGCGTGATATGAAGGTGAAACCGACATGATGGCCCCTGTCGGCGGTCTCCAGGGAAACAGCGTCAGTGAGGACTTATGTGTGTGCATGTGCATGTGAACCCACAGACACACACACTGAAGAGACAGAGAGGGCCATGTTGGGGAACTGACTCACATACTCGTGGGTGTCGGCAAGGGCCGTGGTCAGGCTGGAGACCCAGGGAAGAGGTGATGGTCCCTCAAGTCTGAAATCTGCCATTTTGGAGGTAGAATTCCTTCCTCCAGGAGGGACCTCAGGGTTTTTATTTTTCCTCTTATGACTTCAACTGATTGGGTGAGGCCCACCCAATGTGGAGCATGATCAAATACCTTCACAGTAACATCAGGACTGGTATTTGATGAGAACCTGGGCACCATGGTATAGGCAAGTTGATCATAACATTAGCCGTCACAGCTCTCTAGGACTGTGATTACACAGATGCTTTGCCCCTAAGGGAGGCTGCTGTTGGGGCAGGGGGCCTCTGTCCTCCACTGCCCTGGGTGGGGCTGGGTTTGGATCAGGGGCCAGAATTAAGCCCCTGGAGCTTCAGCTGCCCCTCAGAGATAGTAGACACTGGGCACCAAGACCCACGCATAAGGAACCTTTGGGGGGACAGGCAGAGGAGCTGGATTTCTGCCTGCAGCAGCCTGGGAGCAGGCTGGACTTGGTTTCCCCATCTGTGAAACGGAGCAACGTGGCAGGAGAGATGCACGTGGGAAGGAGGCAGGGGAAGGAGGAGGGTGGCGGCTCAGAGAAAGCCCCTGGGTTCCAGGCTGCTAGTGTCCCTGTCCATCAGCACCAAGGGGCTCTGTGTGCCGCCTCACGGGGGCCCGGGTGAGGACAGTGAGCCGCAGAGGAGGTGGGAGGGTCCTCGTCCCCAGCCTTCCAGGAGGCTCTGGGACACATGGGCTGCAGAGAGCAGCTCTGATTTTATCTGTGTCTGTGTCTGTGTCTGTGTCTGTGTCTCCCTCTGGCTATATCCACACCAGTATCACACCCACATCTATTTACTTTGCAAACTGGGTCCTAAATTATGTGTATATTTGCACATACTCACACACACGTGTATTTTGGGTGCACTCGAGATAACACCTAATGACCGTAAACTTCATTCTGGTGGCAGAGTCTGGCTCATGAACTCAGTTCTGTTTTTCTGGGTGGAGCTGCCACCTGACTGCCTTGGATCTTTCCAGACAGTCTCTCCAGAAGAGTCCAAGCAGGGGCTGCTGGGGGGCGGGGCACGGAGGAGAGGAAGGGACCTCTACGACAGTGTCGCCTCTTACTTCTGGACTTCCGGCTTCCAGAGCGAGCTGGGCCAGGATCAGAATGTGCAGACGCCAGGTGCCCTCATCCCTCCCCCCATCTTTCCCTCCTCTTGCCTCGTGCCCCTGAGCCCCAGACCTGCTGTAGAAACAGGACGTGTGCCCAGCAAAGAGCAGAAGGAGAGAAACATGATCACCGTCCCTGGGAGCACAGCAGGGTGGGGGCTGATGCTGGGAATGCTGAGGCAGCCTGCAGAGCAGCCCAGAGCTCCCCGATCTGGGTTGGAATCCTGTCCGTGTGCTGGAGGGCTGAGAGGGTGGTCACCTCTGCTTGCTTCTTAAGCCTCAACTTCCTGGTCTATAAAATGGGGGTGATGCCACCCAGTTGTGAGTTTTAAAGGGGATGACACACCCAAGCCTCCAGCTAAGTGCTGAGGTCAAGGTCAGTGTGCCATCCACGGTTATCTGTCAGCCTCAGCGTTCTGGGCCATTGAATGGACACAACAGCGACCCAGGTGGGCTGTGTGGGAGGAGAGATTGAACACCACACTTCAAGACCCACACGGATGACTGGTGATGTTGTTCATTCCTTCAGCGCACCACAGGCTGGATTTTCTAACCCTTGGAGCTGCTGGAGGCGGACGACTGGTCTGGGAGGATGGACGTCACCATGGCGTCCGAGTAGAAGCTGGTAGACCAGCCGTCCGGGGTGCCCGCCAGCCAGGTGTAGACCCTCTGTTCCCTCCGGCGTCGGGGGCAGAGCAGTGGGGACAGATGGGGCCGGAGGAAAACCGCAGGGGAGGGGGCAAGGCTGACCACGAGGGCGGCTCTCCAGGCGCTGCCCGCAGGCTCGTGTGCCGCCCCTGCCCCCAAGCCAGCCCAGAAGCCCCTTCAACCCCTCCCCCGAACCCACTCTGTCACCACTAACAGGACCGACTAACCAAGATTTGGGCTTTGTTATTTTCAGGCACAGTTTGGAGCCCACATTATGATCGTTAAGTCTGAAAACATCCCTCCTCCCAGAGGCAGTGGGGGTCTCTAGAAGTCGGGCCTTAGCTCAGGGGACGAGACTGGGGTCACAGGCAGGCTGCGGGGTCACATCTTCTCAGGGGCTCCCATGTGGCTCCCAAGACCGCCCCCACAAAACCAAAGCAAAACACAAGGAATTCCTGCGGAGCCAGGGGTGGTGTGTGGAGGTGCGGTGGGCAGAGACATGAAGAGGCTCCTTCTGTCACTTTTCTTGGGGCCAGAGAGACACAAAACTGCGACTTGTCTTTCCATCTCTGCTATTTCCCCTCAGCATCTTCGGGCAGGCAGAGAGCGTGTGTGGGGGGGGGTAGTGTAGACGCACTCCCAAATTCCTACAGCGAACGCTAAGACTTGATGGGCTGTCACCAGGTTCTGCAGGAGAATAAAAGGCTTTCGGAATGAATCCTGGTGGCCTCTGGCCTCCTGCCGCTGCTTCACGTCCTTCCCGGCATTGATAAGAAGGCTGATGTCCCTGACGTCCCGCTTGGGAGCACCTGAGCCCTGTCTCTGCCCACGGGCTGTTCCTAAGAAATATCACACGTATCTCCCGCCACCATCATTCCAACCCGAAGTATCTTCTCCTGCAGGTACTTCCTCATGCTGGTGGCTTTCCTGGTTACCTGCAGCCACCTCTACTCGGGGGTCCCCAGGAGCTACACCTGTGCTTCCCAGCGTCCCCCCCTCCCCCCCAGGATCTACCCCACCACCGCCCTCTGTTTACGTCTCTGGACTATCCATTAATTCAGCTGGGGGTATCAATTAATTTCCCGAGTCCAGAAACTTTTTGAAAGTTCGGGCACGTGATGAAACCGTGACTCATTCTGTCACTGCATCTCCTCGAGGAAAAAACACCAACGAACCAACAGAATGAGCGTCCAGCTCCCAGCGGCCAGAGGAGCGCACGGCGCCCTCCCTCTGCTCACTGTGGGTGTCGGGGTCTCCCGGGAGGCCATCTCTGGTTATGTCCTGTGTTCCTGACAAACGTCATACTTGTGAGGCTAACGACCTGTGGTCTCACTTCCGCATTAGCCTGTCACAGAGACGCCATCTCTGGGTGACTGGAAGGTATGCGGCCCTGAGCAGCGGTCACGCCTGGCAGCTCCCCGGGGCCGGGTGCCAAGAGCCCTGGAAGTTTCCGCAGGTGTCACTGTTTTATCTTTAATAATGCTTCAAGACAGGTCAGCACCAGCTTAAGAGAGAATCAGCAAAAGCCTGTCTCTACCTGGAATTTCCAGTTGAGTTATTCATGGCCAAAAACTCCGGCAAGCACATGGTTTTGTCAACACACAGGGTCTGAGGAGCTCCCCATTGGAGTCCTCCCCAGGGTGGTGGGGTCCTTCCCGTGGTGGCGGTACCCGCTCTGTGGAGCATGTCTGGGTTGGAAGGAGAGTCAGACTTTGTCACCTTGGTGCCTCTCCCACGGGAAAGTGCACAAACAAGCCAAGCAGTGAGGGGACGCTCCGGCAGGGCACAGGGCTGCCCAGGGTGGGGAGAGGGGAGCACCGCCTGCCCTTCAGGTCCCCAAGGATGGACCTGACACACGGACCAGCCTCCTTGGTCTCTGCACCTTGAGGTCCGCAGGAGCTGTAGGGGTGTGGCGATGCCCCCCACGGAGCCTGCCCTCCTGGGACAGAGGCTGGGAGAGAAGGAGCCAGGAGCCTGCAGCAAAGCTGAGCCGTCACGCTTTTAGCTGTCGGCACATGTGCCCCCTCTCAGGCCCCTCCGTTTCTGACTCTCCTCTTTGGGGACATTGAATTGCTTCATTCTCTCTGGACCGTCTCTCTGCGCAGCAAGCCCCAGCCGGCTCTCCAAACTTTCTGAGGGTTTCTCAGGCCCTGGGCCACTTCTCATGCCCTCTGGGTAGAGACTTTAAAGACAACCTTCGCCTGGTGAGAGTCCCCGCCCAGGGTGTGGCACGGGCTGTGCACGGCACTGGGTTGGATGGTTCGAGCCCTCACTTCCCTGCTCAGCTCTGAGCTCTGGCAGAGGCTGTGTCTGGGCCTCCTTTTCTGTAACCCAGCAAGGCCCCTCGTCACACCCTCAGATGTCCAAAGCTTGGCGGTGGCTGGTCCAGTGTCAGCTGCCTGGCAGTCCAGCTGTACTCCTTCCCCTGGGGTCTGTCCATCTGTGCTGCAGTGGTGACCGTCCTGCCCGGTGCCTCTCTGGGCCAGCCCTGAGGACGTCGTCTGCCTCCTGCTTGGGTTCCTCTTTCTTCCCGAGGCCCCCTCTTCCCTGTCCCTGGCGTTTCCCACAGCTGCCTTCAGGGTGACGCTCCTCTTGGCTCGGCTGACACAGGGCCCTGCCTCCATGGGCGGCAATGCCCGGCCAGCGCGGCCCTGCCTCACCACAGCCTGTCAGCCTGGTGTCAGAATCCTTGTCTGCCAGAGCTCCCGGCCCGCGAGGGAGCCCCCGTGGAGGGCTCCCGGCTTCTGCTCATCCTCTGCTCTTACTCATAGCTGCAGCCTTAAAATGAAGCCAGGTCGTCCCCAGGCTTCCAGCCCCTAAAATGCTGACACCATGCCAAGCGTGTTGCACTCAGTGCTGTGGGCGTCGAGGATGCGCCTGGTGGGGACGCAGGTAGGTGGCAGGGCGAAGACCGGAGAAGATGTCGGCTTCCCGCCTCGGTGACGGGGGAGCCCTGGGGCTGGAGGGCGGCCCGGAGACCCGGGTAGGGGCCACCCATTCTCCTCTCCGGGTCTAGGAAACATACTCCGTTATTTCCCGGTCTCCCGCCAGCTCCTTTGTTAGGCTCTCAGAGCTCACCTGCCCTCACATTCTTCCCATTTTTCTGCCCTCCCAGTGGATCTACTGCGGTTGTTGGGATCCAGGGGCTTTTCTTCTGGTCAGAAGAGTTAGGGGCCTTTGGGCTCCCAGCCCTGCTGCTATGACTGGACGTGGACACATTACTTCCCGGAACCTCAATATCTCAGGGAGGCCAAACCATGGGTGATGATCCTTAGTGTTCAGGCTTCTGACGGTGAGCTGAAGCAGTGTGTGCGTGTAGCTTCCAGAAGCCTGGCGGGAAGAGAGAGCTAAGCTCTTGAAGGGTCATGATTTCCTGGGGCCCCGGGCAGCTGGCTGGGTCAGTCCACCTCTTCCAGGCGGCATGTGTGCCCCGCCAGCCCCTCCGGTGAGGGAGCGGTAGTGATTTCTATGTCACTTTGTATTATTTGCCTCTGGCTGGCTGGATCCTTGTACTCATTTCCCATGAAACAAAACACCACCATGTGGGCGGCTTAACCACCTGAAATGTATTGTCTCACAGCTCTGGAGGCTGATAAACGTGTCGGCACAGTTGGCTTCTCCTGAGACTTGTCTTCCTGGCTCGCCGACGGTCACCTTCCTGCTATGTCTGCGTGGTCTTTCCTCCGAGCACATGCATTCTTGGTCTCTCTTCTGTGTCCAAATTTGTTCTTCTCATAGGGACAGTCGAGTAGGATTAAGATCAGGATTACAAAGTCATTTAATGCCCATCACCTCTTTAAAGTCCCTACAACCAAATACAGATACATTCCGAGGTGTGAGAATTAGAATGGATTTTGTGGGATCACAATTCAGCCCTTAGTAGCCTCCCTGAATGAGGCATCTCACCTCCTGGACTTCAGTTTACTCGTTAGTAATATGGGGATGATGATGATAATGATGGTAGTGATGGTGATGCTGCTGGTGGTGGTGTGGGGTGACAATGACGATGGTGATGGTGATAATGGTGATGATGAGGATGAGGATGATGGTGAGGGTGGCGGTGATGATAGTGATGGTGATGATTGCCATGCTAACAATGGCAACAGTGGGCTATTACCGTGATGATGGCTATGATGCTGCTGATCTTGATGGTAAAGCTGGTGGTGATGATGCTGACGGCGATGTTGGTGGCGATGATGACGATAATGGTGACGGTGATGATGGTGATGATGGAGGTGATGTTGGTGATGAAGACAGTGGTGACTGTGATGATGACGGTGTTGGTGGTGATGACGGAACCTGTGATGATTATGGGCCAGTAGTTGTTTTGAGGTTTAAAGGAACTAATAAATGTAAAGTGCAAGAGTCAATGTCAGATAAATCCTAACTGTTATCACCTTCTTATTATAATGCTTTTTTAAAACACATAATTACCAAAAAATCCCTTTGAGCTGAATTTTGGTCTGTCATAGATCTGAGAGTGAATCATCAAAGAGCCTGTTAGTGGCAGACTCCGTGAGACACGATGGGTGACAGCATGACACCGTAGAGGGAAACAAAGCCTCCACAGTGCACTCTCTGTAACCAAATCAGCGCATGTGCACAGGGAACTTCACTCATTTAAAAAAAGCCCAATTATTTTCTTGGCTCAGGGAGGCAAGGAAGCACATCATTTATTTTAGAAGAGTTTCCACCCACATAGGACGAAGTTTGGGGACCTGAAGGCATGACAGGCAATTCAAGGAGTGGTAGGTACCTACCTGTGTGTATTTCTGCCTTTCCACTGTAACCTACGAGCTCTGTGACCTTGGGCAACTAATTAAACATAAATAAATGAATAGTAAAGCCAAGAAAGGAAAAAAAAAATAAATGGAACTGGACCATGATAGTCAACACTTTGACAGAATTCAGATTGGTTAGAAAACCTCATTTTTGGCAGTCTTTCCTCAAATTGCAGAAATAAATAAGGTTATAGATAGGATTTTCTTAGAGTTTAGCTTTGTGTCATGTGTTTTTTCTTCAAATACTTATAAATATATGGTGTACCTCACTTGGGGGTAATTAGTCGAATTGTTCTTGGTCCTTACGGACTCGGTGTATTACCACCTCGTCACCTGCCTGAGAGCCCCACGCTGCCAGAGCTGCCCTCACAGTCGAGCTGCTGCTTCCTGTGCTCAATCCACAGCATAGTAGGTAGAAAGGTTTTCTGGAATCCGGGGGGTAGGCAGGCCCACAACCCCATGTCAGCCAGGTACCTTCACTCCGTTCTGCAGCCACTCATGGCACCCGTGACTAAATTCTTCATGATCCTGGCCACCAAGTAAGCTTAGAGTATAGGATGACACACGTCACAAAATCTCCACAAAGACACCCAACTCTTGATTTCGGCTCTGGTCATGAATCACATGGTTCATGAGTTCAAGCCCTGCGTCAGGCTCTGCGTTGACAGTGTGGAGCCTGCTTGGGATTCTCTCTCTTTCCCTCTCTGCCCCTCCCCTACTCACATTCTCTCTCTCTCTCTTTCTCAAAATAAATAAATAAAAACTTAAGGAAAGACACAACACAATGCAACACAAAACAAATCTTGAAGTTGCCAAGGTGTGATAAAGGATCAAAAATCTTTTTAATTCCACAAGCAAAAATGAGCACCTGATTGGCCAAGCCCAGGGAGAGGTCATTCCAGGAGCCTTCCTACCATCAGGAACCACCTGGATCCAGGCTACTGTGCCCTGGATGCTCAGCACAGATGTTCAGGAACTAGTGACTGCATAGTTTCAGTGCATCTTTATAGAGAGCAGGGCTACTGTGGCTCCAAGCACCTGAGGGGCAGAAGTGGCTTCTTGGAAAGAGCCATCATGTGTTTCTGTCTTTTCAAACCCAAGTTCCAGTGAAAGGCACCCTGGGGAGTGGGGGAGGCCTGCTGAGGATGAACGTATTTGTCTACGGAGTGCTCTGTGCTCCTGGAGAGCACGGATGCCGCCCAGATGTCAGATAACAGGTTCATTCACCAGCGTAGCTGGATCCAGGTTGCTTCTGTCTCCAGAGCTTCGAGGACTGGGATTTCAGCGGTCCCGCACAATTAAAGGGCCGCCTCCGGGGAGTTGCACTAAGGCCCCTGCCCCTCCCCATTCCAAACGAGCAGGTGGGAGGAGGGTGGTGTTTATGGGCTGAGCTTGGGTCTCTTCAGTGGCCACTGAGAGGTTATCAAATATCCCCTGGTCCCGAAGCCCATTCCTCAAATTTCTCTGGGCTGGTGGCCCCTCTTCATGCCAGCAGGTGGCAAATAGATTGTGGGTATGATTTATTGTTCCTTCAGGTTTGCCACAATAAGTTTCTCCAGAAACTTCTCCAGGCTTTGGAGATTGCTCCATTAAGTTAAACATCTTTAATCTGGCTCATTTTGCAACCGTTCGTTTTAATCATGCAAAGGTCAGCTGTCACCTCACAAATGTTAGACTTAATTTGTTTTCTTGATGCACCTCATATCGGTGATAATTTGGCCCAATTTTTAGCCATTTGTCAGTGGGGAGCTGTGATGGGTAGAGTCACCAACAGTGGAGATGGGGATTGTGAATGGTGAGGGGCTTGATCGGGGCGGGGGTGCTGATGACAGCAATCCCCAAGAGGCTGTGCCTTTCTGTCCCCAGACGGCTCTGCAGTGGTGGCAATGTGAGTTTGGAACCAGCAGTCTGGTTCGAGACAAACTGCTGTGTTTTTTCCAAGTTGTGTGACCCTACATGTAAATGAGCCTCATCCTCTACTCTCCCCTTCTTTTAGAGCAAGGGTTTGCATTCTGGGAGCTGTCCTCTCACCTTTTCAGAGTGGACAGAAGCTAAAGAAGGCATTTGGAACCCCCGATCCTTCTCTGCCCTCTTCCTCCAGCCCCTCCTTCCTGTCTCCTATCCCTGATCATCTACTGAGTCCTGAAATGAAGGCTGTTAGGTCCTGGCTAACTTTCCCCGAGCCGGGAGGACACCCGCAGGAAAGACTGTGGAAGCACAGCAAGGCACCACCACATGGGAAATGGAGCTCACCCTCCGGCATGTGTGTGACGTGGCACCAGGTGCTTCTGAGCCTGACTCCACAGAGGAAAACCCAGAAGAGTAGATCAGTACTTATAAGCGCTATGCATGCCTCTCATAACTACTATACCCACATGCCTGAATGGGAAGGGTGTGGGGTGGGGCTGGGCAAGTGGGGAGTGTTTCTCATCTCTATCCAGTGTCACTGTGTCTTTTTATACGTCACCCACATGATGGTCTGCAGTTCCTTAAACTCAATAGACCCAGAGCGTCTCTTATCTTCTCTGAAGCCGTTGTCCATGCTGCTCCTGCCCCCTGTTGCTGAGTAAACATCCAGCCATTGAGCACCTGGATTCTCTTCTGTGTCCCCACTCAGTCCATAGCCAGTCCCCTCCAAAGTCTCCTAGTCCACCTCCTCTTCCTCCACTTCACTTTTGCTGCCACGGTGGAGGTCCTTTGTGGTCCTCATCTGGACTATGGAGCTCGTCCTTTACTGGTTGTTGGTGAAGGGCAGCAGAACAGGCAACCCCAAAACATGCCACTTTGGCATAAGGATTATTTTGAGCTGAAGACAATTGAGAAGAAGCAGGTGCAGGAGAAGCTCCCTGCTGTCTCTATGTGTGTCTGGAGGCAGAAAATACACTTGTGAAGCCGTCCCCCTCCCCTCTCTACCAGGAAGGACGGAAGTTAATCACCGGAGACCACGCCACACCCTGATCAGCACCAGAGACAGCGCCAGAGGCATCCAGGCAATTACCTTCCTCCTACCCCTTGTCTCTCCCCCATGAACCGGCCTTCCCACAATTTGCTGCCCTAGAAATTCAACTCCTCTTCTTTTGTCTTGTCACCTCTCTACAAATCCATTGCTCTTTGTTAAGATGCTCTATAAGCCTGAGTTCTCACCGCCGCTTTGTGTTACTCTCTCTGAAAGCTCCCGTGTGCATGCAGGACACACATATTATTAAACTTCTGTTTGTTTCTCTGCTTAGTCTGTCTTTGTCAGTTTAATCTGTGGGTCCCCAGCAGTGAACTTGAGGTGGGTGAGGGAGATTTTGTCCCCTCCATGTTGGCACATGTGCTTGCTTAGCTTCTTTCTCCACTCTTGGGTTGTGAGCTCCGTGGTGGGAGGGGGCAGGGCTGCTTGTGTTTGTCACCACTTCTCCTGCACCTGTCACGGTGCCTGGCACATGGCCCACTCTCCATAAATGAACAGTAGTTGTGAATAAATGAATGATAAAGTGACTCATCTCTGCAGCTCTGCCCTCCTCCCACTCCCCAATGCTTTGGATCTTTCTATACTTAAGCAACATCTGCTTTTGCTACTAGTGTAGCAGTGGTTCTTCTGAGCCCTGCTGAACCAGGCACCAGGCCAGGCACTTCACACAGGTCCTTCCAGCAATAGCCCTTGGTGATGGGTACCATGCTTCCCACTTTACAGAGAGGTGAAGTAACGTGTCTCAAGGCACGCAGACAGTGTCTATGCTGCCTCAAAGCCCATGCTGGCAGACACTGGGTCTTCCCCATCAGATAAATCTGAACGAGACCCCACCTAAGGGACTTTAGTGGCCCCTTGGGCATCATGGGGCCACCTCCGTGAAGTTAGGGTCTTCACAGCAGATTCAGCCTGGCTCAGATCTGCCTGGATAGTCCCACTTCCTCACTTCTCCAGCCTCACCCTGGGGCAGGGCAGCCTCGCCCCAGAAGTCTGGGTGACTGCTTCTCTCTGCTGGAACTGGCTCCCTCAGGCTGCTGGAATTTTCACACGATGATGACTTCTTTTGGAGCTGCCTCTTCCTTCACCTATTGAACTCCTACTCATCTGTGAGGTACAGCTCACATGGCACCTGCAAGACTTCCCTGATTGTTCCGGGTGGGACACTGAGTTCTGCCTCTTCTCTCTTCCACATGACCCTTAGGAAGTGGCTCAGTAATGGCTTCCAAGAGGGAGCCTTGAAGGCCTTGGAGACAATGCTTCCTGAAGCAGCCTCTTCACGTAAGCCCTCCTTGTGCATCCGTCTCTGTCCCCCAGCCAGCTGGCACGGTTCATGGCAGGTGCAGGGCTCTCAACAAATGTTCAGAGAATAAGCGAATGAATATTGCAAAGCCAGTGTGCCCAATTTTAAGGAAAGGACTAAAAAACATTGGTGATGTGTGACACATGTGGTCCAAGAGTAACGATTAGTGGCAAATGTCCTAGTGAAGCCAAAAACAACATCTATATTGCCTTGGACAATGGAGCCACTTCTTGGTCCTTGGAAATAGAACCAAGGGAAATGGGATTATGCAGGATGCCTCTCCTTGCTCTTTGTGTGATTCTTTTCCCACCGGGCTCCATCCCGGGTGGGGCCCTTACTCCACGTAAGACACCGACATCCAGAACAGCAGCAAAGGGTCAGATTAAGATAGCCTGACACCCTGTCCCAGTGAGACTAGCAAGCTGTGTGGTCTAGGGCCAGGGGCTTCCCCTCTCTGTGTCCCCTTCCTGGAGACCCCCCATTGGCATTAGCACAGCAAAGCCTCAGGTGAAGCATGAACTAAAGAAACCTGTTTGGGAGCCTCTAGGTTCCAGCATGTTCTTCATTGAAGGGCTTCCCAGAGCTTCAATGTGCACATTTACATTATGAATTTCGAAAAGAAGGATGCTGCAATATTTTACCATGGACTGTTTTTATTCAGGGGCATCTCATTTTGGCAACTTGATGATGACAATGGCAAGGATAGCTAATATTTATAGGGCAGTTACTGTGTGGGGTATCAGGCTAATCACTCACATAGATGGCATGTTTGATCCTCACAATGACCCTGTGGGGGCTAGTGAGTCACTCACTTGTGATATCGATGCATCCCTCGTGGTGGGACTGCCTTTTCTTGGCCACCATGTCTCATGCTGCTCTGGGCTGAGGAACTTTGTACTGGGTTGGTCTCCTGGACCCAGTCCCCCGCCTGAGACCCCAGCCTGAGCCCAGATTCTGGTGGCCAGCAGCCTTCCTAGCACTTCCTGGGATGCTCTGTGCTCCTCAAATGGACCTGGCCCAAACTCAGTCAAGGGTGCATCCTCTCTCTTCCCTCCTCCCCAACCCTACAAACCATCTTTGTTCTCTTTTGATCTCAGTGAAGGGTGACCTGTATTCATGTTCTGCGGCTGCCAAAACAAAGGACCACACACCAGGGGCTCTAGACAACAAAATCCATTCATTCCCAGTTTTGAAGGCTGAAGTCCAAAAAGTGGTGTTGACAGTGCTATGCTTGCTCCAGAGGCTCTTGTGGAAGCTCCTTCCTTGCTTCTTCCAGCTCCTGCTGTGACTGCCAGCTCTGGCTTACAGATGCACGATCCAATCTCTGCTCCATGGCCACATGGCCTTCTCTGTGTCTATTTTCACTTCTTGTAAGGACATTAGACATATTGAGTTAGTGCCCACCCTAACTGAGTGTGACCTCATCTTAATCTGATTACACCTGCAAGGACTCTATTTCCAACTAAGGTCACATTTGCAAGTATGAGGGATTCGCCGTATCTGTTTAGGGACACAATCCAACCCAATGACATGTGACAGGTGCCCTCCATATAGGTGCTCCCCCTGGGAACTGGCTAACCCCACTGGCCAATTCTGGGCACCCCACTTTCTCCACATCTCCTGACTCCATCTCCCTCTCCACCTGCTCCCTGGACCTTCATGCTTCACCATATTTGCCCAACTCTCTGCCCCCATCTCCTGCCTGGTGTTATCTCAAGCAACTGATACTTAGAGTCCCTTTGTGTTCCAGATGTAGCTCAAAGCTGGGGATACAAAGTGAACAGGACTGAGAAATGTTCTCCTGAGTTCGTCCTCAGGGATGACAATGGCAGACACTCTGGCAAATAACACAGAATGCAGTGCTGAGTGCTGGCCCTTCTCTGGGGAAATAAGGCGGGGCTATGGGGGAGACAAAATAGTAGTGGGAGAATGGGGGATGCTGGGGTAGAGGGGACAGCAAGGGGAAGGGGGAGGTGGATGGAGAGGAGGAAGGGCCGGAGGAACTTAGGGTTTAGCCACATTGCGGGGAAGGCACTGTGGCATGGTAAGACTGAGGGGAGGACTGAAAAGGAGCACAGTGTGAGTGAGGAGGCCTCAGGGAGGCTCTTCTCAGTGTCCAGAAGTGTTCTGGGGTGACTTGGATGAGGTGTAGCAGTGTGGGTGGTGAGGAGTGGTTGGATGTATTTTTAGCTGTCCATGGTTCTGCTTAGGTGAAGGGCAGTGATCTAAGATCTGCTATTCCCATTTCACAGATGACAAAACTGAGGCACAAAGAGGCTTTGCCAGTGACTGAGGCTGGAGGTGTCGGGATGGAACTGAAGGTCTACCAAATCCTCCTCCTCCTCCTTCTCCTCCTCTTCCTCCCCCAAGTAGCCTGCTCTCCTGAGCCTGTTCGTCCAACTCCCTCCAGGACATAGTCCTCCCCTGGTTTGGGACAAAGTGGTTCCCTGCTTGGGGGCATAGCCAACTTTAGAGGTGTTCGTCAAGCTGCAGTGCTCAGACACTGGATCCACTCAGATCCAGCAGTGATGAGTGGATCCCTTCAGAGCCATCATTTTCCTATGGCCACTACCATGGATGTGATCCTGTCACTTCAAGCCCTTCCCAGACCCCAGTGGGATTAGCACATCTCTGTGCCTGTGATATAACTTGTGCACTCAACAACCGCTCAGAGGAGATTGGTCAAGTGATGCTCTTAAACTGTTACCCACAAGGGGCTTGAGGTGTTGTGTTTATGAGGAACTCCTTCTTTTCCCATTGATCAGGGTTCTCACCTCCTGGGGACTCTGGGGACCTTCTGGAGGCTGTGATTTCACACTGGACAAGCTATTAGTTTAGGTGTCCGCTGGTGGAACAGTGGAGCGGAAGAAAGCAGGATCAATGCGGGATGTCACCATAAAATGGAGTGTGGTCTTGCTGGAGGCAGCAAACAATACCAATCAAAGAATTTATCTTGCCAACAAGCTGAAAGCAAGATCGATTGCGCCCCACTGAGAAGGGAGTCAACTGGCCAGTATAATTCTTCCACTGGGCTCTGCGTGTGACACCTGCAGAATATGAATTAACTCCAACAGGCAGATGGGGCTGATAGAAAAGTCCCTTTCCAGGCACCGGGATGACATGACAATGGCTTTGATCATTCCATTCATGGTGATTGAAACTTTTGTAGGGAGGTTGCATCAGATGACGGGCAGTCGGGGGCACCCTGTCCCTCTGCCCGGATGTTCTGGGATGTTTGGCAGGATGGATAAAATCAATATCAAATATTTCTGTGCTGGGAAGGGGTTTTGACTTGCAGGGTAATGGACGTGTAGCTTAGCATCCAGGTGTGAAATGTCAGATGATGGCTTGGTTCCTGGGACCGGGCTGGTGCCATCCATCTCTGTCTTCACAGGAAGCTTGCTTGCTCCGGAGCGTGGCCCCAGGATGTGGCCAGGAGGGCAGCTGGAGCCCAGCAGGGGGATCTTGCCCAACCTGGGGCTCTGAGGTGTGGTGTTGTGCTAACTGCCCTGATGTTCTAACAGGAAGCTTTTGTGAGTCACCAGAGACAGACTCTTTTGAAAGTAACCCATGCGCATGGCTTTGGTTTGCAAAGCGTCTTGAAAGTGAGCTGTGCCCTGTAGTTGGGGAATTCAGGAAGACCAGTCTGCAGGCTGCAAGGGATGGTTTTGGGTGGCCGAAAGTGGAGCCAAGTGTACAGCCGGTAGTTGGGCTGGGTCACCTCATTCAAGGCCATCTTCACACACAACTGGCTTCAGCTCAGGGAGAAGACAGGACTGGCCAAGGTCATGCTGGGAACAAATGTCAGAAACAGACTCCTGAACCTTTCCAGGCTGTGCCCTGAGATGCCTTCCTCCTGTCCTCAGGGCCAGAGGGGCACTCGTATGGGTCCTTCCTTCCTTCCTGAAAGGTCCACAGAGGATGGCAGTCCCCATCAGTATCAGTGGTGGAGACCACTGTCCCCTCTACTCTCTGCTTGCTTCACTACCTTTCCCTGGACCAGCCAATGAGCAGTGACTTGGGGATGGAATCACCTGAACCCACAAGTCTTTCTGGGGCCCCTGTGAGGCTGGGAAGTGCTCTCTCGTGGTTTTGATTTACATTTTCACTAATCTTGTCACATGCTTATTGCCCATTTGTACATCTTCCAAGAAAAATCTATTCCTTTGACTGTTTTTAATTGGAATATTCATCTTTATTGTTGAGTTATGAGGTTTCCTTACATATCTGGATAAAAGTGCCTTATCAGATGGTGGACTTGCAAATATTTTCTCCCTTCCTGTGGGTTGTCTTTGAACATCTTCAAGCATAAAGCTCCAATTTTGCCTATTTCTCTCTTTTGTTACTTGTACTTCTGGTATCTATCTTTGAGTTGATGGTCTGGAGGCGAAGGTGTCCACGGTGCCTCCAGCCCGGCCCGGCGGGGGAAGCCAGGTGCGGGGCCCCCCTGGATGCTGGAGGGTGCCCCCAACAGGCAGGGGCTGCGGTTTGGGCGACAAAGGGCTGAACAGAGGCGGGGAGGTGGGCTCGTTAGCTGCCGGCAACCCCCTCACAAGTTCGAGGACAGCACCCTTGCTCTTTACCCATTGTTTTATACCAAACTATGAAGAAAACTCGTCCCTCCCACTTGGAAAGTTTCAGGTCCCATCCTAATGAGACAAGCCATCCAGGACAAGCAAACTAACAAGTAAAAGAAAAAGAGAGAGCAAGTGCAGGGGGCGAGGAGAGAGAAGGCTGAAAACTCTTCTCACTGGCTGCCAGCCATCGCCGAAAAAAGAGTTGGCAAATGATCTCGAGTTTCCCATAAATAATTGCAGAAAGGAGCAATCTCTCACGGGAGTCAAGAGCCCAAGTTGTTCCTACTTGTAACTTCTCCTTTAAACAACTTCAAAATGTCACTCTGTTGGCAGAGCAACAGGCGACGCTCTCCAGGCAGGTGAGCGCTTGGCTGGGTGCCGGCGCTGCGGAGGAGAAGGCTCTCTGCTCGGGTGGCTGGGGAAGGAGCTTGTGGGGCACCTGTGCCCCCACCACTGTCACGGGATCAGGGTCCAGCCTTCCCTGCTGCGTTCCCTCCGGGCACTGAGCTCAGCATTAGATTGCCACCCCCTTCCTCTACTCCAGTTGAGGAAGCGAGCTCCTGCAGACTTCTCTAGAAAGGGCCTCGGAGTCCCAGAGGTACCATGGAGACTCATCCTTTTGGAAGGACACATCTGGAAGGTTTTTGTTGGGGACACTGTCCTGCAGTGGCCACACGGGGTCTGGTTCGACTCTGGGAGGATTCAGATAAATTTGCCTTTGCTGAATTGTTGCACCAGCGGGTCGGGAAGGGCACACTGGACTGGGGGGCATTGGTGCAGGGTTAGTGGGGCCTCTCGAACCCCAGCTGCCTGCTTTTCACCTTCCACGTCAGCCTCTGATGAGTCTGCCTGCATCTCTGAGCAGCCGCAAAGGGGCCTCTGGAGCTCAACTTTTGTTGAGCGAATGTGCCAGGCACATTCATTTGTTCTCATTTATTGAATCCTTTAATCATTTCAACCATCCTGAGAATACCAGAGACACCAGGCATTCTCTCTGGTCATCTGGTTTGCAGATGAGGAAACTGAGGCATAAGGAGGTCACGTGATTTGACTGGGATTCTTCAAGCTACTCACTGTTGGAGCAGGGCTTCCCTCCAGGGAGAGGACTCCTGAACCCTGGATGGGGCTGAAGAGGGACGGCCTCCAGGCTGTGGCCAGAGAAAACCCAGAAAAACCCAGTTTGACAGCCGCAAGGAAACAGGTTTTATCAACAGCTTACAGGAGCCCGGGTACAGATTCTTCCCCACGAGCTTCCGGATGAGGACACAACCCGGCTGACCATTGAAGACAAGGTGTGGGAGACCCCCTCCCGTGCACACCATGCATACGATTCACTCTATGAGCACTTGTTCCTTGGTTTCAACTACTTCTCCTGCCCCGTGGTGTCTGGTTTGGGAGTGGTGGGTGAGTGAGTGTGTCTGCAGGCATGTTTTCTCGTGGTAAATCATGGTGGGCGAGCACTGGAGGCAGGGACAGGCTCTGTAGACAGGAGCTCTAGTGCCTGCCTAAGACGGGGAAGTTCAGACTCCCCATCTGAGTTTGTCTACACAGCATAATCAGCCAGACATCAGGCCTGGATGGAGCTGAGCCTTGAATTTGGAGGATGCCAGCACCCTCGACTTGCCTAAAGAAAGGCCCCTGGATTGTCCCCTTCAAAGAGTGGGGCCAGGTCTGTCTCATCCATCACTGGCTCTGGGGCCATCCTTTGTGCTCAGTAGTGTTTGTGGAATGAATGCGTGAGTGGACGGCAGAAGAGCATCTTGAAAGGCCCATTTCCTGGAACATCTCTTTGTTAGCACTCACATGGCTCCTCTCTCTACCTGGCATGTTTGATCTGTGGCTGCAGCCCAGGACCTCCCACCCAGGCCCATGACACACAGTGGCCTCAGGCAGCATTTCAGAGCTAAGTGTTTTTATACTAGTTTTCCTGGCTGTGTAATAAATTGCCACCAATTTGGGGGGCTAAAATGACCCCTATTTATTATCTCACAGTTTCTGTGGGGCAGGAGTTTGGGCACAGCCTGCCTGAGTCCTCTGCTCAGGGCCTCACACAGGCTGCCTTTGGTTGCTGGCCAGGCCGTGTTCTCATCTGGAGGCTGGACTGTGGAAGGTTTGCACCTGAGCTCCCGTAGGCTGTGGGCAAGATGCATTTCATTGCCGCTGTGGGACCGGGCTCCTGGATCCTGCTGGCGGGGCCTGCAGGCTGCTCACTGATGCCAGGTGGGCATCCTCAACACAAAGGCTCATTTCATCAGGCTGCCGAGGAGTATCTCTAGCTCCATCTGCCAAGACAGAGTGTCCCAACCGCAGAGGGACGTTCCATCTCTGCTCCTGCAGTCTATGTGCTAGCAGCAACTCAAGGGCCTGCCCATGCCCACAGAGACAGCTCACACAGAGGTGGTACCAGGAGGTGGGCATCTTTAGGGACCCTGGCTTCTACTAACCCTCCAAGAGGCCAGTCTGGACCTCGTCTTCTTCAGAAAGCTTCACTGATCTCTATGCTCACCTCGTGTTTTGTTGGAAGAACGAGGACCCTCACCGCTGGGACCCTGGGGGGGTTTCCATGGATACTGTGGGGGGAGGGTCAGCCAGCATCCCTCATCTGTCCACCCCTCCTCCAGGCACTAGGCCAGATGTACTGGCAAATGAGTTCCCTGTCCTCAAGGGGAGACAGGTGATGCACAAGTGGGTCGATACGTAGAGGAGGTCATGTCAGCTGGGACGGGGCCAGAAGGGGAGAAAACAGCATGACAGAGACTGTCAGGAAACTGTCGACAAGCAATGATTCCTGAGGATGATTGATGAAGACTTTTCTGAGCAGGTGGCCACAGCCCTGGGGTCAGGGCTCGCAGGGACCACTCTGTGTGGGGAGGAGAGGGACCATGCCCACTCGTTCCTGTCCGTTTAATCTCCGCGGTCCCATCACTCAGGCTCCGAGGCAGAAGAAACGCCCAGCAAGCCTCTCACCAGCTGAAAATGTCCTTTCTGCAGCCAGCGGCCGGGACCCGGGGACGTGGGCAGAGTGTGGCCCCCGGGTTTGGTGCCGCTCTCACCCTCACGTCCCTTATACTTGCCCTCACTCGAGCCTGGGCCCAGAATCCCCTTTCCTCAGATGAAAAGGTTTTGCTTAGCATTTTCTGCTTCTCAGAGATTTAAATAATTTTTTAAGAGGCCGATAGAAGAACAACCCAGATAAATCTAGTGAGGAGGGTCAGGTCCTGAGACCGCCATTAAGAGGGAGATTTTAAGCCAACGAGCTCTCTGATGGCTCATGTTGAGCCTGGCACTCGCGCACGTCTGCCCAGCTCTGTCATTGGAGAGAGGTGCTCGGTTGACACCTGTTCACCATTTTGGTGAGGGACGGACCCTCTGCCCCAAATGGTATGAGATGGTTGACTCATCACACTCAGCGCTGGACAAAAAGTCATGTGTACTCACAGCCTGGGAAGGGAGGACCCTGCAGTTGTAACAACCGAAGACGTCCCTTGGGGAAGTGGGGACAAACCGTGCCAGCTGAGAGCCGTGGGTCTGTTTACCATATTCTGAAGTCAGAACTTACAGGGATTTGCTCTTAGATAAGGTGTTTCTGGTGGCTCTCTGCTTTCTGCAAGATGAAGTAAAGCCTGCTTACATTGGCTCCTAGATGTGACCTTGAACTTCATCTACCATGACCTTTACGTGAGTCCCGTCCTGACCTTACTCAGTCTGTTCACGGTTCTAAACACATTACAACTCTTCTGGCTTCAGACCCTTGCTCATGGTGGCCTTTTTCGTCCAAGCTCTAAGCCGCACTCTCCCCCCAGGTCCTGGTGACTGTCGTGGGGGCTTGGCAGACCCCTCTCGACCCCCTGGTAACCCTGGTTTGGATTCATGGTGTCCATCTGGCCATGGAACAGTCAGTCCTGGTGAAATTCCTCTTAGTCTCCCACACAACCTCAGTGCCCACCTTCACAAGAGTAGTATTCAT
This sequence comes from Helogale parvula, assembly GCA_004023845.1. Lineage (NCBI taxonomy): Eukaryota > Metazoa > Chordata > Mammalia > Carnivora > Herpestidae > Helogale > Helogale parvula. Next base: position 4,899 of record PJEM01008470.1, on the reverse strand, counting down.
TCCACAAATATTTATTGAGCCTACTGAGTGTCAAGCCTTCTCCTGGGGACTGGAATCATGGAGCATTATGGCTGGCTGTCTCCCCAGTGGACGGAACATAAGGTGCAAGCATTCAGGGGCTGGTATATTTTAAATCCTATGTTGTCAGGGCTATAGTAGTCACTCAGTAAATACTGGTTGGATGAGTAAATGGTCTATCTTCGGCAAACCTTGGCTGCACATTCCTGGACCCCTCAGTTCTTTCTGCCTGGAGAGCTGTTGGAAATTCTCACCTTCTCTGAAGCTTGAAACCCACCACGAAAGCCTTCTCCCCCACCATGCTCTCTGGGGCGTTTCCGGACATCTTTGCTTATATGGCTTTTCCACGCCGAGCTGAGAACTCCCATGAGGAGGGACGTGATCCTTCATGTCTTTGGACCCCGCCCGTGTGCTGCCCACAGCCGGCGGGGGCAGCCGCGATGGACGCGCGTGGCTGCCCCACTGCCCCTGCTCCGCTGCTGTCCTGTGGCCTTTGTCCACCTGCTTTCCTTCTCTGGGCCTCAGCCTCCCTTCTCTGGTCATCGTTAGAGGAGTGGACTGGATTCTCAAGTCTCCGGGCCCTTCCAGCTCTGGGCTTTGGTGATACTGTGAGGGTCCTGCCTTTCGGGATGCTATTCAGTCATTGCAAGGCCCTTCCCATGGATCGCGGTGTCACACTGACCGCTTTTCAGGGAAGATCCCATGGGAACTGGGGTGCGGCGGGGTGTCTTCCTCTGGACTTGCCATGCTGTGCAGCCGGCCCGGGCACGGTCCTGTGCCAAGTACAGGACTTTTGCCCGGGCTTTCCGGGGGGCGGTTTCCAGAGGGCATCCCACGACGTGATAACGGCCTCGGAGCAGCCCAGCGGGGCACTCTCTAAACACAGTTAAGTGACCACATAGGCTGACTGCAGACAGCGCATCGAGGCTGCAAATCTTCTATCGATTACTCTCCTTCCGGCGATGCAAGGCTTTCCCTCTTGTTTCCTCCACGTGATTAAGAGGAAGAGTTGCAGGCAGCCTTACTGTTCTTTCCCTAAATCAGTGCTGTTGCTTCATACAAGCCAAGGGGGACAATGGCCCAGGGAACATTTTTATTTGCCAAGTTAAGCTGCCCCCCAGGGACACATGCATCCTGGCACTGAGAAGCCGGCTCTCTCTAAAACTTGTTTGCAAGGAGTTTCCGGGAAAAACTTTTTAATAAAGGGCCCGCAGAACAGGACCCATTCAATTTTCTCCAATTATACATGGAAAGTAACTTTTGCTCACTCCATAGGTTTTTCTTTGCCTCGGGTCTTTTTAAGGCTGGATTTAAATCAAAGCCCGCACAAGAGAGAAGAAAAGCTTTGTGATCTCTTTGCTGAGGGTGGCTGGCAACAAATTAGAAAGAAATGAAATAATCCCACAATATTCAAGCGCTTTTATTGGGTCTTCTGCATTAACAGTGTGGTTTTTGTATTTCTCATATTGCAGCAAAGTGTGAACAGGCCTTCAGAGCTGAATCATGGGTGTCGTTTGTTTACTTTAGACGGAGATGAGTTTGGGTGTGACACCCAACCTGGCAAAGCGGAACCGGCCCCTGTTCCCAGAGCTACTTGCACAGGGATGAGGGAAGGCAGGTGAGGCACCGGGAGGCGTGGTCGGAGGAGGCGCTCCCTCTCGGGTCTCGGCAGGTGTCTCTCCAACAGTGAAGCATCATCTCGCCTTACCTTGTCCTGCCCTGACGTCAGGCTAACCACTGGCCCAGTAGCCCAACAGTCACACACCCAGGAATGGACTCCTGGGGACTTTGCTGGACTCATTCACTCCAGCCACCAGGAGAACGGATTTTACATAGCCCGACGCTTGGGTTGTGCAGATTACTTGCAAGGGGCAGAGAGAAGTTACCTTCCCCCAGTGGGTTGTGGAGAATGGGGTAAGATTTAGAACAACCCGTCCACCTGTGCTGTGGGCTGAATTATGTCCTACTCAAAGTCACATGTTAAGTCCTAACCCTCAGGACCTCAAATATGACCTTATTTGGAAATAGAGTTGCTGCAGGTGTAATTAGTCAAGATGAAGTCACACTGGACAGGGTGGGCCCTGATCCAAATGTCTGTTGTCCCCATTAAGAGAGGAAGTTTGGACACGCGTTCATGCACGCACACACACACACACACACACACACACACACACACGGACTGTTACGGGAAGCCTGCAAAGGGGTTGAACACCCCTCCCTGGAGCCTTCAGAAGGAGCCCGGCTCTGCCGGCACCTTGATTTTCTATTTCCAGCCTCCACAGCCGGGAGATAATAAATTTCTGTTGTTTAAGCCGCTCTGGCTGTGGTGCTTTGTTGTTACTCTTTTTAATGGGCGGCTCATTTGTGCTTGTATTTATTCTCCTTTGAGTGTCCCTTATTTAGCATCTCTGGAGGCGTCAGTTAAGCCCACCGTTCAGGGAGGAGCAAGTCCAGCAGTGTGGGCGCCAGTGGGGATGGAAGCGAGCCCCGGGGGCAGGGGTCCCGCCAGGGCATCTCCCAACACAGCCCCCAGAAGCCATCCAGTTTGGGTCCACACATCACATCTGGCCAGGGATCCCCCAGAAGGAAAGGGGTTTGATTTTCTCCACCAACCAGGGGATATTTCTCTCCTTGTGATTGTTCGGAAATGCCAAAGCAAAGGCAGGTACGGCACAGAGGGGGCCGGAGCCTTGTGCTAATTATGAGCTGGCGTGTTTACAGAAAGCTTGTGTTAGGGAGAATTCTCTGCACCCATCGCTGGGTTTACAGTGCCCAGAAAGCATAATGAGAACATTCAGCAGTGAAAATACCGTCTATTTGCATATTTCTCGGGATGCGATAATGTAATTCAGGAAATCTAGCTGCTGATGAATGCCATTTAAAGTTCACGCCTGCTTTTGTTGCTCTGTGGTACTTTAAATTGAACATGGTGAGTAGGCACCGGGGACGGCGATCAAAGATGGGGCTCAGCGTCCACAGAAATGGCTCCGTGTTCTGGTCAACTGCACTTCGAGGGGCTGGGAAAGGCCAGACGGACTATTTTTCTTTTCTTTTCCTTTTTAAAAAAATTTTTAATGCTTATTTATTTTGAGAGAGGGACAGAGCGTGAGCAGGGGAGGGCAGAGAGAAAGGGAGACACAGAATTCAAAGCAGGCTCCAGGCTCTGAGCTGTCAGCACAGAGCCTGACGCGGGGCTCAGACTCACGAGCTGTGAGATCATGACCTGAGCTGAAGTTGGACGCTCAACCGACTGAGTCACCCAGGCGTCCCATACGGACTATTTTTCTGTCCTGCTGTCCCAGACCGTCATGCTATTGTGAGGACGCAGCAGCTCGAGCCTGGTCCTGCTGCACGGAAGTCCTGGTCTGTGCCCACGTGTGCATCCGCTGGGTCCACACCTGACGCTGCCAACTGGGGATGCCAGGGCCCTTCCTGTGTCGGGGCCGTGGCCCTCATCCCCCTCTGGGGAGACGACCTCCCAGTGCTCCCAGCTTTCTCGGGGCTGGTCTCACAGACGGTCAGGTGACGAGCAGATGGCCAGTGTGACCTGGGGGTGGCAGCGATCAAGACACAGCAAGGATAACCAAGGTCTGGCCTCTGGGATGGCTCCGCCGATACTCCGATGTGTGCTTTGCTGAACACATTGATACACTACTGAAAACTAGCCTTTTGTTTTGTAATGAGCGGAGGGGGAATCTCAAGACACAGAAAATCAGCCGTCTGGAAAATCAGGCGTCAGAGTAACAGCAGTCGGTGCGTGTCCTGAGCACGGGCTGCACGGCACACGGCAGGCTCCGGGACGATCCTGGCTGCTCTGACGACAGAGCGGGTGCCGCTCCCGCTCCGCGGTCCTCTGTCCAAGGTCACATGGCCGGGGTGTGAGGGAGCGGGGGTTGGCCCCCGCGTCCATCTATGTCTAATCCTTGATGCAGTTTGTATTTGTTTCCTGGGTCTGTGGGAACAAATTATCACAAACGGGACTTAACACAACACAGGTTGGTTCTCTCACGGTCCAGGGAGCCTGAAGTGTGAGATTCACGTGTGGGGGGCCGCGCTCCCTCCGAAGGATCCAGGATAGGGGCCTCCCTGCGGACTCCAGCCTCCGGCGTGATTGGCTGGTAATCTTCGGGGCTGCCTCCGCATGCAGCTCAAGTCCTCCATCTCTGTTTGTTTTGTCACAGTCCGTTCCCCGCCCCGCACTTGTCTCTGTGTCCAAATTTCTCTCTGGTTGCAAGGACGCCAGTCATTGGATTTAGGGCTCAGATCTAATCCACTGTGACCCTCCTTAACCAGATCATATCCTCAGAGACTCTTCAAATGAGGGCTCCTTCACAGGCACTGGGAACTGGGATTTCAGAACAGATTTTAGGGGGGATTCAATCCACACAGTTTACTGCTTCCCCCACCCTTCCCCCCGGGAGGGAATTTATTCGGGAAACGTTGACTGTATTGGAAGAAAGGTAGACGCACTGGGCAGCGGCAGGCTTCTGATTTCTTCCCCGCTCATCCAGAAACTTCTCTGCTTGCGTCGCTGTGAACAGGACGGGCCCACATGCACCTGCGAGCGTCAGGGATGGTGGTGCCGGTGTGGGGCCGCTGCCTTGGGTTGTGAAGGACACATTTTATCAGCTTGTGACTGTGTGTTTGAAGGACACGTTTGTGGAAACTCGTGGACCAGTGACAAAGACCCAAGAGAAGGTGGCCTCCCGGAAGAGACTCGGCTCCCTCCCCGCTGACGGGCCGCGGGCTTTAGATTTGCCCTGAGCTCACGCTGCCCTCCGTGCGCAGACGTGTGGCCCCTGGGAGGGACACACCTCCGAAAACGTGCTCCCGAGGACTGTCTTTAACGGATTCTGGGATCTGGCTGCTGCCCCCGCCCCC
>PJEM01008469.1:0-82304 GCA_004023845.1 Helogale parvula | reverse complement strand
GAGAGGGTTGATGGACTAAGGCTGTCCCAGCAGAGAAGAGAGAATCATGCAGGGAGAGCTGGCTGGACCACGGGATGAGGGTGTCCAGGGAGGGCCTTACTGGTGCTTCTTGCTGCTTGTAGGATACCCTGGATGCTTATCCCTGTGGCTCAGACCACACGCCCAGCCCCATGGCCAGCCGTGTCCCCCTGGAAGCCACACCTGTTCTGGAGTGGCCAGGGGTTCAGCTAACAGCTGTGGCAGTCACCATGGAGGATGGACACACCATTGCTTTCCTGGGTGACAGTCAAGGGCGCCTCCACAGGGTGAGTCCATAGGAAGTACTGGGCCCTGCCCCAGGGCCTAGAGGGAACAGGCTGCTGGTGACCCAGCCTGGGCAGAGCTATGACTGAGACCCCTGGGACATGCCCCTGGCCCTAAGGCTGGGAGAGATGACTTAAGCTTCTCTTCCCAGGGCTGGATGGTATTTACCTGTGATCTCCCCCACCCCCTGCCCAAGGGCTGGGTGGTGTGACTTGTACTAGCAGAAAATTCTGCTTATAGATTGCTTCATTGTGGGAAGAAGAGAGGGCCTTGGGCCTATGGCCATGGACTTGGGTCCCAGAACTTGTGGTCTCTGATCTCAGGTCTACTTGGGCCCGGGGAGTGATGGCCACCCATACTCCACACAGAACATCCAGCAGGGGTCTGCAGTGAGCAGAGACCTCACCTTTGATGGGGCCTTCGAGCACCTGTATGTCATGACCCAGAACACAGTGAGTGCCAGGCGAGCTGGGGCCTGGCTGCCTGGAGGGGCCTTGGGCAGGGCCAGGGACCCATATGTGGAGGAGTCACTGGTGTTTGGATTGCTGTTGTAGCTTGTCAAGGTTCCTGTGGCTTCCTGTGCTCAGCACCTGGACTGTGCCTCTTGTCTTGCTCACAAGGACCCATACTGTGGGTGGTGTGTGCTCCTTGGCAGGTCAGTGCTCCAGCGACTCTTGACCCATTCCCCAACCCCCGCCCCTGCCCTCCCTGCTCCTATAGATATTGCCCTGTCCAGTATTCCTGGTCCTTGGCCCTTTACTTGCAACCCCCGACCCCTGGATGCCCTACTTCCCTACCTCCAAACTCCATCCTGGGCCTCATTGCCTTGCCAGGGCAGAGATAGCCTGGTGTCATGGCCCACCCGAGAATCCCGCCCAGGTCCCCAGTATTGGTGGTATCCCTGACCCACGAAGGTGGGTTCTGGTCATTCTCGTGCAGGTGCAGTCGCCGTTCCGAGTGCTCACGGGGACAGGGCCCAGAGCGGTGGCTGTGGACCTTCCAGCCTGAGCTGGGCTGTCTGCAAGTGGCAGCTATGAGTCCTGCCAACATCAGCCGAGAGGAGCGGAGGGAGGTGAATGAGCAGGGTGGTTCATCCCTTGTGGGGAGGACTCTGGGGATGGGTCAGGGCCTCGCATTTTAATGTCAGATGCTCTAAATACCACATGGCCTGTACAAGTCGCTTGTCTTGAGGCCTTGCTTTCTCTATGTTTCTAATCCAGGCTGGAGGGTCTTTGTGTAGGCTGGGGGCTGGAGACTGCTGTGCCTGCTCACACTGGGTACCCTGGAAACATGAGCCCTGGGCTGCTGCCCGGTGGTTCCAGCAAGCAGCATGTCCTGGCCTCTCTTGGCAGGTTTTCCTGTCGGTGCCTGACCTGCCACCCCTGTGGCCAGGGGAGACCTATTCCTGCCAGTTTGGGGATCACCAGACTCCTGCCCTGCTAACCAGTTCTGGTGTGATATGCCCTTCCCCAGACCCTAGCGAGGCCCCAGCTCTGCCAAGAGGAGCCGGTGGGTGAGAGAAGGGGCCAGCCCTGGGGCCTGGGAGCCCCACCCTCCTCCTATCTTGCTCCAGGGGGTGCAGTTGGGGTGAAGTGTGAATCCGAGTGGGGTTCCCTGAAATAGCACTTTTCTCTGAGTGAGTCCCCTGACTAGTTCTCAGTCCCATAAAGTGCGCATTTTGTGTCCTGTGGGCTGTGTTCCTCAGGTCCTGGGTGCTAACCCTGCTCCTCAGCCTGGGCCCTCTCTCCTACCCTGCAGACCATGTGTCCGTGAGCCTGGAGCTCAGGTTTGGTGCCGTGGTGATTGCCAAAGCTTCACTGTCCATCTATGACTGTGCAGCAGTCACCGAGCTCCGCCCGTCTGCACAGTGAGTCTCTCCCCGACACCCCCAGTGCCGGGCCACCCTGTGGCGGCCCCTGCCTCATGGCTGTGCTCTGTGCAGGTGCCAGGCCTGTGTGAGCAGCCGCTGGGGCTGTAACTGGTGTGTCTGGCAGCAGCTGTGCACGCACAAGGCCTCGTGTGACGTCGGGCCCATGGTGGTTAGCCAGCAGGTGAGCGACACCCCCAGCTGGGCCCCACAGGGGTTTGGGGTCCCCGTTGTTAGGGTTTCTCAGATGGCCCCAGGGTCTGTGTGCCTGCCCGCCCACGTGAGGCTGTGTGAGCACCCGAGCTGCTGTGTGAGACGGACTCCCTGGAGAGCCGCTGCTGGCGTCCTGCCTGTTTCAGGGAGAGGACGATTGCAGCTGAGTGGCAGGGGAGGTCTGGGCCTCAGGTCCCACCTCAACACAGATGCCCCTGGAGCCTGCCCTCCCCTCCCTCCTTTGGAGAATTAACGGGCTGTTTTTGTTTCTCTTTTCCTTGGTCTCCTTTCCTCTTAACACATCCTTTGCCTGCCTGCCACCTGTCCCGCGCCTGCCTGCTGAGCGGCCCCTCCTGTCTTTCTCTGCCTCCCCCTTCAGAGCCTGCTTCTCCCCCCGGCCCCTCCGGCAAGAGATGTACCCACCCCCTTCCCACCCAAAACCCACCAGACCCCAGCTACCCCTGTTCCCGACACCCTTCCCGTGGAGCCCGGTGCCCCCTCCACAGCCTCTGATGTCCCACCTGGGGACCGACCTTCCCTGCTCAGCCCCTGGGGGCTGGGGGAGGGTCCTGGCCCCATACCTGCCTCAGCCTCCACAGAGTCACCTCTCCATGAGGAACCTCCCCCTCCTGACCCCCCCAACAGACCTGGAACCACTGTCCCCGCCCCCACTGACTTCGGACCCACGGCCACACCTGAGGACCTCTTGGCCTCCCACCCATCACCCTCAGATGTGGCAGCACTGCCCCCTGCCCCTGCAGACCCCAGCCCCGAGGCTGACCCCTCTGTGGCACTCCTGGACCAGCCCCCCAGCACTGCTCCCGCCACCACTTTCCCAGGGGCCGCTGGCTCCACGAAGCCTGCTCTGGACTGGCTCATGAGAGAAGGCGGCGAGCTGCCTGAGGCGGACGAGTGGACGGGGGGTGACACACCCGCCTTCTCCACTTCCACCCTCCTCTCAGGTGATGGAGACTCGGCTGAGCACGAGGGCCCTCCCGCCCCCCTCATCCTCCTGTCCAGCCTCGACTACCAATACGACATCCCCAGGCTCTGGGAGCTGGTGAGGCCCAGCCCAGGAAGGAGGCCTCAGAGGGAGGGGATGTGGGGCAGACTCAGGTGGGATCACGGGGCAGGGTGGGGTCTGCAGCTCCACACCGGCCTGGGCCCTGAGTCGTGTGCGGTGAAACAACTGAGGTGATGGGGTGGGCTCCATAGACTGCCTTGCTTTTGGGTGTCTCCAGGAGGAGGCGAACTGGGGGGCAAGCTCCTGCCCTTGTGTAGAGAGCGTTCAGGGCTCCACGCTGATGCCAGTCCACGTGGAGCGCGAAATCCGGCTGCTGGGCAGGAACCTGCGCCTCTTCCAGGTGAGCGTGTCTGGTTGCAGGCGTACTAGGCAGCCTCCTCGGCTGTTGACCAATAGTACATGAGCCCCGGAGAGCAGGAAGAGCGCCTGGTCCCACATCTCAGTCCCGGCACAGGGGCTCTGCTAGGGGCCCTGCGGGACTTGCTGGGCCCAGCTCCGAAAGCTGCCTCAGCAGCCGTGCCCTCTGCTCCCAGGACAGCCCAGGAGACCACGAGTGTGTGATGGAGCTAGAGGGCCGCGAAGTGGTGGTCGAGGCCCGGGTCGAGTGCGAGCCACCTCCAGATACACAGTGCCACGTTACGTGCCGGCAGCACCAGGTGTGGGTTGTGAGTGCCTGGGTGGGCAAGGGTGTGCTGGCCACAGGCTGGCTACCGACCTCAGCTGGCCGCAGCGCATTCATCCCAGCCCCAGATGTAACTCTGTCGCCCCGAGGGAGTCTGGGTACCCCAGCTCTGACCTCTGACCCTGGGGCCTCATGGGGTCCCTGCGCCCCAGCTCTGATCTGACCTTGTGCTTCCACAACTAGTCTTTCGGTCCTTTCTCTGACCACCCCCTCCCCAGGCCTGATAACTCCCTGAGGCCCAGGCTCTGACCCCACTCCCATTTCTCCAGCTCAGCTATGAGGCCATGCAGCCAGAGCTCCATGTGGGGCTGTTTCTGCGTCGGGCTGGCCGTCTGCGTGTGGACAGTGCTGATGGGCTGCATGGTGAGCTAGTCGGGGTCTCTGGGGCCACGGGGCTCCTCCAGGCCTGCCTCTCACATTTGTCTCTGCCACCCCCAGTGGTGCTGTATGACTGCTCCGTGGGACATGGGGACTGTAGCCGCTGCCAAACTGCCATGCCCCAATATGGCTGCGTGTGGTGCAAGGGAGAGCATCCACGTTGCGTGGCCCAGGAGGCTTGTGGCGAGACTGAAGCTGTGGCCACGCAGTGCCCCGCACCCCTCATCCACTTGGTGTGTTGAAATGCTGGCGTGTCCCTTCCTCACCACTACCTTTAGAGGGTCCCGTGCCCTGTGGGTCCAGGGGTCCCAAAGGTGGGAGTCTGGGACTGCCTTTCCAGCCTGCCAAGGGTTGATTGGTGGGCGGAGGTGAGCAGCCCGTGTCTTGGAACAGGTGGAGCCACTGACTGGGCCTGTAGACGGAGGCACCCGTGTTACCATCAGGGGTTCCAACCTGGGCCAACATGTGCAGGATGTCCAGGACACGGTCAGGGTGGCCGGAGTGCCCTGTGCTGTGGATGCTCGGGAGTACGAAGTCTCCAGTAGGTGAGTTGGCTGGACCGACAGGAGTTCTGCACACTTCATGGGCTCCCTGATTCGCTTTCCTAATCACGGCTGCCCGCCTACTTCTTATCTGCCTTTTCTTCTCCCCCTTTGCTTATTTCTGGTCCCAATGCCTCAGAGCTAAGGTTGCTATTTGAGGCCCTGGAGCACCCACCTTAGCTTTGTGCATAGACTTGCATATCCCTGGCCTGACTGCTGGGTATCGTTGCTGGGGCTGGGCTCAGTCACCGCCTAGAGCCAACAGGTGGCCCTATCTACACGCTCTCACTTGGCTTTCGGAGTGAGCATGGATGTAATTGTGGCAGCAGGGTTCTCAGACCCCAGATAGTTGTGCTCAGGGGCTGGGTTTCCACTTTCTTCCCCAACCACTGGAGGACTTGTGGCCCGTTTGCTGAGTGCCAATACCCTTGTCCAGTCCCTGGGACCCCGGCTGCCTTCCCAGGAACTGTAGCTGATTAAAGCTCTGGGTCATGGTAGCCCGGCTGTCCAATGGCGCCCACACAGGACATTCCCAAGGAGATATCCACAGTCAGTAAATCCCAGACCCGGCTGAATATCAGGGTTACCTGGAGAGCCTGTCCAAAGCCACCATGGAATGGGTCCTTCAAGTCCACCCTCAGAGATCTGGGATCTGTAGGCCTGTGCTGTCTGTATTTTAAACCAGACTTTGTTGGAGCACGTGGTATTCCCTCTATGTGTCATGACCAAGAACTTTCAGTGATCATCTAGACTTAATGATTCTAGAACCATGAGACTAAAGTAACTTACAAAGTGATTTATAAAGAGATTAAAGTATTCTCTAGCTGAGGTCTCTCCTGGGTACTTTACATATCACTTGTTCTGTTTTCCAAAGTGTTGGCGGCGACTGTGACAATGTCACGGAGTCGAGCCACTGCCAGCTGCACCATGGGGACATTAGTTTGCCCCAAGCTTCTATTTTCTGGCTGGGAACCAACATTTTCTTAGATTGCTCACTTTCCCTTTCCATCTGTCCCCAGACCTGACTAGAAGCTTCCAGGGACTTTTTTTTCATGAGGAAATCAAGTTTCCACCACTTTGCAAGTGGTGTGGTACATGTGGTGTTGGCAGCCGGTTAGGCCACTCATCAGTTGGGTGCTTGTCCCGGCAGCCAGCCTTACAGAGCTCCTTGTAAATTTGTGCCATGCAGAGAGGTGAATTCCTCTAGACGGGTGCTCTAGGGTTGGACTTGGATGATTGAAACCATGAGTATTAATTCTCAGATGCCAGAGCCCCCTGGTGTGCCATAAGGAGATCCCCCCAAAGCAAGAGGATCTCTGTCAATCTTGGGAGCAGGGAGAACACCTCATTTAGTGGGGCGGAGAGGGAGCAGCTGGCTCAGTTTGAGGAGCCCTTGGTGCGGCTCGGACCCCCAGCCTATCCTGTACCCACAGCTTGGTGTGCATCACTGAGGCCAGTGGGGAGGAGGTGGCTGGAGCTGTGACAGTGGAGGTGCCGGGAAGAGGACGTGGTGTCTCAGAACACGACTTTGCCTACCAGGTAAAGTGGCTCCCCCACCTGCCGTTCCTGGGCTTCTCACCCCAGGGCCTTCTTGTCTGCCTCAGGCTCCCCCGGCTTCTCTGTTGGTGACCTCATGGCTGCCTATGTTTCCCTGTCACCCTTCCCATAGGACCCGAAGCTGCATTCCGTCTTCCCGACCCGAGGCCCCAGAGCGGGGGGCACCCGCCTAACCCTGCACGGCTCCAAGCTTCTGACTGGGCGGCTGGAGGACATCCGAGTGGTAGTTGGAGACCAGCCTTGTCACCTGTGAGGGCCACTTTCTTATTCTGCAAAAAATCCATGTACTCTAGGGAGAAGACAGGGGTGGGATGCTGGGATAGCAGAAAGGGGGAGAAGGCCAGGTCTGCTCCATCAGAAAGCGGCCTGACTCTCCCTTAGCTGGGGCTGTCGTGGGACTCTGGCCTCTAGGATCACATGCGGAGCTTGCAGTCAGCTCTGAAGGGAAGTGAGCTGAGGCCTGAGTGGGTCCTGTGTCCTGGAAATCATCCCTGTCCTCTTCTTGGCCTGCCTTCCACTCATCCCTCCCTTCCCTAGGCTGCTGGAGCAGCAGGCCGAGCAGCTGCAGTGTGACACCAGCCCCCACCCCACGCCTGCCACGCTCCCTGTGGCTGTGTGGTTTGGGGCCGCCGAGCGGAGGCTTCAACACAGCCAGTTTGAGTACACATCAGACCCCAACATCACCTCTGCCGGCCCCACCAAGAGCTTCCTCAGGTGCTGGGCCAAGGGAGGTCTTTGTAGCTCTAGTTTCATGGGGAAGTTGGGGGGCTTTCTGTGGAGGCCATGGCCCCTGTGCTGCTACCGGGGAGAGGGCTGAGCGGCTTTGGGCCGGGCTGGCTCCAGTTCTCGTAAGTCATGGGTGGGTCACGGTCTGTGTTGCAGTGGAGGACGGAAGATATGGGTTCGTGGCCAGAATTTGGATGTGGTACAGACACCAAGGATCCGAGTGACTGTGGCCCTAAGAGCACCGCAGCCTGGCCAGGGGCTTGGGCGGAGGCGCCGTGTGATCCCAGAAACAGCATGCTCCCCTGGAGCTTCCTGTGGCGGCCATCACGTAGGGCACCCATGGGCATTCCCCTACTTGCGCTAGATTAGCCATCGCCCGCATCACACCGTGCCCACCCCGTGCACAGCCAGGGGTAGTGGGTACCGAAGGGACTCTCGCCCTGTCTTTGCTGGCCCCCTTCCTGAGGATAGCCCTCAACGCTCCTCCCCTGCTTTCCTCCCTGTGCCCAGTTTGAGAAGCCATGCCACGTGAACTCCTCTCAGCTCATCACGTGCCACACGCCTGCCCTCCCAGGCCTGCCTGAGGACCCCTGGGTGCGGGTGGAATTTATCCTTGACAACCTGGTCTTTGACTTTGCAACACTGAGTCCCACACCCTTCTCGTATGAGGCTGACCCCACTCTGCAGCCCCTCAACCCCGAGGACCCCACCGCGCCGTTCCGGCACAAGCCCGGGAGTGTGCTCTCTGTGGAGGTACCGTCCCCACTCACACACAGGGGTGGGGGGCTCACGGCCTTCACTTGCTGGTCATTGCTGGTGTGCGTGACACAGGGGGCAGGGAAGCAGAGCAAGGGCCTGCAGACAGACCTGGCTTTCACCCTTCATGTGGTGAGGGCTGAGGGGCCGGTGATGGGCTGTGTTGCCTGACGCGTCTGGCCGAGGGCCCGGGCCCCCGCAGACTCCACAGCAGGAATCTGAATGACAATATGTAAATGGCCGGGCACACGCAGTAGCTGGGTGGCAAGTTCACCATAGGTACCTGGGCTGGTGCCCGCTTGGCAGCCTGACTCAATATGAACAAACACTTGGCATGGGTTCTGACATGTGCAGTAGGTGGGTGTTCTGGAAGACCACAGGTAGACAACCCGGCATTGTCCACCTGGTGGACCAGCAGACACAATAGGGACTCCAGCTTTGTTAGGTGACTGGGAAGGATTTGGGGGCAACCTTAATATTGTGCAGATTTTGACCTCTGGAAAAGTGAAGATGTGAGGAAGAAGGATGGGAAGGGCAGAGAAGGGTCGGGGGGCAGCCTGGAGGATAGCCGTGGACTTCTCTATGCAAGGGAAGGGGTGCTGACGCAGCATCAGCCTTGCTCCTGGGGGTGGGTGTCAGGACTATCCTTCCCACACTTCAGGGGATAGGCTCTGAGTGACCCCTCAGGGAAGAGTTCTGAGTGACCTCGTGTTCCAGGGGGAGAATCTGGACCTTGCGATGTCCAAGGAGGAGGTGGTGGCCATGATAGGGGATGGCCCCTGCGTGGTGAAGACGCTGACCCGTCACCACCTGTACTGCGAGCCCCCCTTGGAGCAGCCCCTGCCCCGGCACCACGCCCTCCGAGAGGCGCCCGATGCTTTGCCTGAGTTCACGGTCAGTGGGTGGGCCCTGGGTCGGGCCAGGCACCAGGCACATGCTGAAACCTTGCTCACAAGTGGCTCCCCACGTAGGTGCAGATGGGGAACCTGCACTTCTCCCTGGGACATGTGCAGTACGATGGCGAGAGCCCCGTGGCCTTTCCCATGGCAGCCCAGGTGGGCTTGGGGGTGGGCACCTCTCTTCTGGCTCTGGGTGTCATCATCATTGTCCTCATATACAGGTGGGTGCAGCCAGATGTGGCTGGGCTGGGGCAGGAAGGGGATGCGGCTGGATGGGAAGGGTAGCCTAGGCCAGGGGTCAACAGAAGTTTCCTGTAAAAAGGGCCGGAGTACGTATTTTAGGCTTTGTGCGCCTCAGTTGCAGGGACTCAACTCTGCTGTTAACAGAGCAGAAGCAGCCATAGACAATATGCAAAGGCATGAGCGTGGCCGTGTGCCAGTGAATCTTAGAGAAATAGGTTGTGGGCCAGATTTGGCCTGGTTGTAGTTTATTGATCCCTGGGTTAAACTGCTGGGCTAGATTAGATATGGCGTGTACTTGCCCAGGATGGGACAGGCTAAAGTATTCTAGGCTAGGCCTTGGCTTGGCTGGGCATGGCCGGGTCGTACTGTGCTGGCCTAAGCCCGGATGAGGCTGGGATAGACAGGCCTGGGTAGGAGGCACCAGCAATGACTCTGGCCTTGTCTGGCCTTCCCCTTCCTGACCTTGGTGCTGAGCAGGAGGAAGAGCAAGCAGGCCCTGAGGGACTATAAGAAGGTCCAGATCCAGCTGGAGAATCTGGAGAGCAGCGTGCGGGACCGCTGCAAGAAGGAGTTCACAGGTGAGGCTGCAGAGAGTAGGCCCGGAACATGCTTCAGGGCTCTGCGCAGGCCTGCTCCTGTCGCGTGGGATACACGCCCAAACCTGGCCTCTTCTGTCCAACAGACCTCATGACTGAGATGACCGATCTCACCAGTGACCTTCTGGGCAGCGGCATCCCTTTCCTCGACTATAAGGTGTATGCTGAGAGGGTCTTCTTCCCTGGGCACCAGGAGTCGCCCTTGCACCGGGACCTGGGCGTACCTGAGAGCAGGCGACCGACTGTGGAACAAGGGCTGGGGCAGCTCTCCAACCTGCTCAACAGCAAGCTCTTCCTCACCAAGGTGCCGCTCGGTGCCCCACCCCAGGCCTCCCCACGTCTGGCCTTTCCTGGCCCCACCCCTCCTGCCCCGCCCCTTCTCAGTCTTTCCTTTTCTGAATGGGCCCCTCCCTCCCTCCCTCCCTCCCTATCCCGGCTCCCTGGCGCCAGTTCATCCACACCCTGGAGAGCCAGCGAACCTTCTCAGCTCGGGACCGCGCCTACGTGGCATCTCTGCTCACCGTGGCGCTGCATGGGAAGCTCGAATACTTCACTGACATCCTCCGCACCCTGCTCAGTGACCTGGTGGCTCAGTACGTGGCCAAGAACCCCAAGCTGATGCTGCGCAGGTCTGTGGGGCTGTTGGAAGCCATGGGGGCCTTGTTAAAAGGGCTGGAGCCAAGGGCTGAGTCAGACCCTCTGGGGCTTAGGGGTCCATAGAACAGGGGCACCTGGGTGGCTCAGTCAATTGAGCATCCGACTTCGGCTCAGGTCATGATCTCACAGCTCGTGGGTTCGAGCCTCACATCGGGTTCTGTGCTGACAGCTCGGAGCCTGTTTCAGATTCTGTGTCTCCCTCTCTCTCTGCCTCTCCCCCACTCGTGCTCTGTCTCTCTCTCTGTCTCAAAAATAAATAAAAACAAAAAAAAGAAAAAGAAAAGGGGGTCCATAGAACAGAGAGCCTGGAGGCCCTGCCCCTTGACCATGCCCCTCCCCTTTCCTGTCATCCTAGGACAGAGACCGTGGTGGAAAAGCTGCTCACCAACTGGATGTCCATCTGCCTGTACACTTTCGTGAGGGTGAGAGAGGCAGCGGTGGATGGGGCTCGGGCTCCCCCCCCCCCCCCCCCGCGGCGAGGCAGGACTCTAAACCACACCGCTTCTGGCTTCAGCTCGTACACTCCTGTCCAGCAGCCTGTCTCATTCACCTTAGGCCCTGTGCAGCCTTTCTCCTTCCCCAGCTTGGGCCATGTCCCATTCAGCTCTGTTTCATGCCTGTCCCCTGCCCTGGGGGCCCTCACTGTCTGTCACTTCCCCAGGACTCAGTAGGGGAGCCTCTGTACATGCTCTTCCGTGGAATTAAGCATCAAGTGGACAAGGGGCCAGTGGATAGCGTGACTGGCAAAGCCAAATACACCCTGAATGACAACCGCCTTCTCAGAGAGGATGTGGAGTACCGTCCCCTGGTGAGGGAGGGAGGAAGGGAGAGGGATAGGGAGACGGAGTGAGGGAGGGAGAGGGGAGGGAGGGAAAGAGTGTGAACACGCACACGCGCAGTGGTGTCTGTCCCTGGTGAGGATGAGGAGGGTAAGCATGTGTGATCCTTGTGAATGGCTGGCTGCTGGAGGGAGACCTTTAGATTAGCTGAGCAGCATAGAGGCTCCAGGGCCAGATTTAGGGGCAGAGGGCCTTGAGGATAGGACCTCAGGCTTGAGATGGGGTCAGAGTGGCCACAGCAAGGGTTTGGGGAGCAGTCCAAGTCCTTGGACTGAGCCAGGGCCTGAGTGTTTGCCGGACCATCCTCTCAGTGTCCTGCCAGTGACGCGCTGTGCCCACCAAGCCGGAGCCAGCTCTGTCAGACTTGTCCATCTCTTCCTCTGGGTTGTTTTCCCCTTAGTGGAGTGCCCTCCTTGGTGATCCATGCAGGGTACCTTTTGAAAAATCTCATTCAGACTGCAGCAAACCTGCCCCCACCCTCAGGCTGGTAGGAATCTCACTTCTCTCAGGTGCTTCAGCCTGACCAGTTGAGCCATGAACCTGGGGACCTGAGTTAAGAGGGACTTGCGTTCACTTGTTTTTTTCTGCCATTCGCCCCATAGACATTTACTAGCGCACTGTGCTAGGTGCTGGGGTCAGGGTGGAAGCCACTGCCCCTAGGGCAGGGGGTGGATGGGTAAAAAGATAAGAATTAGGGAGTCATTGGTACTGAGAGGTCAGAGCCAGTGGCTTCCTCATGGGTTGTCCCTGATTTTGCGTGTTGGTCATCACGTGTGTGGCAGGAGCCCTGACTGCTCCCGCATATACCTCGGTAGACCTTGAATGCACTGTTGGCGGTGGGGCCCAGCGCAGGAGAGGCCCAGGGTGTGCCTGTGAAGGTCCTGGACTGTGATACCATCTCCCAGGCCAAAGAGAAGATGTTGGACCAGCTTTATAAAGGAGTACCTCTCGCCCAGCGGCCAGACCCCCGTACCCTGGATGTTGGTGAGGGTGGAGGGGAAGGGTAGCCTGGGAACCTGAACCAGGTTGAAGGCTGGGCTGGCCCTGGACCATATCGCTCAGTGGGCACGGGGCAGAGGCTGGGACAACCTCTTACATGGTGAGGCGCCCCTGATCCTAGTCTTTGGAGGGATTGGGTAAGGCTGCCCCCCCACTGACGGCGAGTCCTGTGTCCCTGGGGAGGAGGAGGTAGGCTCCACCGCAGGAAGGGTGACCTGGAAGCCCTGGACCATGTCCCAACTTGCTCTTGCAGAGTGGCGGTCTGGGGTGGCCGGGCATCTCATTCTTTCTGACGAGGACGTGACTTCTGAGGTCCAGGGCCTGTGGAGGCGCCTGAACACCCTGCAGCATTACAAGGTGGGAGGGGTCAGAGTGGGAGGAGGGTAGGCGGGGTGGGGCTGGTGCAGGGGTGACCGGCTGTGGTCAGCAGGTCCCAGATGGAGCCACTGTGGCCATGGTCCCCTGCCTCACGAAGCACGTCGTCCGGGAAAACCAGGATTATGTCCCTGGAGAGAGTGAGTATGCCCCCCTCCAGCCCTGCCCAATCCCCAGCCTCAGCCCCTGCTTAGCCCAGTCCCCAGTACTGGGGCAGGTCCTCTGGACCTTAGGGTAGGCCTGTGTCTACCTCCCTTCCACCTAGAGAAGCCCTCAACCGGTGCTTCCACTCCTGGAAGTTGGCAGGACGCTGGGGACCCATGGGACGGGGTACCTGTTGAGGGGTGACAAACTGTGGGGTCTTGGCACAGGGACCCCGATGCTGGAGGATGTGGATGAGGGGGGCATCCGGCCCTGGCACCTAGTGAAGCCGAGTGAGGAGCCAGAGCCTCCCAGGCCTCGGAGGGGCAGCCTTCGGGGCGGGGAGCGTGAGCGAGCCAAGGCCATCCCTGAGATCTACCTGACCCGCCTGTTGTCCATGAAGGTGGGGCAGGAGGGATTGGCGGCTGGGGTCATGGATGGGACAGGCCATAGGTCTGGGCTGTGGGGGAGAGGCGGCTACTTAAGGGATTTGGGGGTAGTGTGGGATTCGCACGGGCATAGTGCCCTGAGGTGTCTGAGGCCGGGCCGGGACTGAGACCCCCTGTCCCCTTGCTGACTGTACCTCCTCTGTGCCTCCCCTCCCCCACAGGGCACCCTGCAGAAGTTTGTGGACGACTTATTCCAGGTGATTCTCAGCACCAGCCGCCCCGTGCCGCTTGCTATTAAGTACTTCTTTGACCTCCTGGATGAGCAGGCCCAGCAGCACGGCATCTCCGACCAGGACACCGTCCATATCTGGAAGACCAACAGGTGGGGGTTGGGCGTGGGCGAGGTGGGCCAGGTGGGCGCGGGGTCTTCTCTCCCGCCTCCCCAGCATGCTCACTGGCCTGCCCGCCCTACCCACAGCTTGCCACTCAGGTTCTGGATCAATATAATAAAAAACCCTCAGTTTGTGTTCGACGTGCAGACATCTGATAACATGGATGCAGTGCTCTTGGTCATTGCTCAGACTTTCATGGACGCCTGCACCCTGGCCGACCACAAGCTGGGCCGGGTGAGTGGGTCAGGGTGGACACGGAGGGCACGAGTGGGGCAGGGTAGTATGGGCCGGGGGTGGGCACTGTCGTGTGTGCCAGTTCCAGGCTTGGCCGAGAAGTTCAGAGAGGAGGGCTGGGGAGGCCTCTGACTCCAGCCCCAGGTCGGGCTTTGTCCCTGAGCTCCCTGGGAGGTGGCAGTAATGACCCCTCAGGAACCAAATCCACTGGGCAGCTGGAGCTGTGCTGTGATTGTAGGCTCCACATGTTGACCTGGAAACCACCTGGTGACCCCACCATCACCTTGGGCTCACTTCCTCCAGGTCTGGGCTCACCATAGCCAGAGGCCCAGGGATCAGAAATGCATCTACTTCTTCCTCGTCCCCCACATGCAGGGACAAAGGAGGTATCTGCCGGCCAGTGCAGTGTAGACAGGAGAGTCCAGGCTCTGAGCACCAGGTGTGGGGCGAGGTGCTGGCGAGGGGAGCTGGGAAGCAGAGAGGAGTGACCAGGGCGGTGGTGGGGTGTTGTCACAGTAGTAAGAGCCAGGGGAGTCCCGTGACAGATAAGGGACCCCTGCTGCAACTGCTCAGGCCTGTGGCTCTTCAGGCCTGTGAAGGGAGCTGTTACCTCTCGAGGGATCTATCTGTAGACCTCTATGAAGAAACAGAATGCTAGCTTCTACTCTGTAGTGCTGTCTTTTGAGAGCCATTTCTGTTCTGTGTGTTCGCATCACTGTGCCTACAATGAACCGAGAACCATAGGGCCACCCCACGAGGACCAGAGGGCTACCTCAGGTGGATGCTATGTGGTGGCTGGGGTTTTGCCCAACCTTCACCTTGCCTCCCCTTCCCAGCAAAACTGCAAATGCTCACTGGGTAGCAGTGAGTCCAAACCAGGAATGCCTAGGGTCTCCGCACAGAGCGTTGGCAAGAAGGCATGCATGCTGACCCATGACTCAGGCCTGGGGATGCATCGCTGTCCACATGGGGAGGAGGGGCATCTTGCCTCATCCTCCTGGCAGCTTCAGGATGAGGCAGCAGGTGCTGCCCAGAGCTCACTGCTGCAGAGCAGGGATTGGAACCCACTTCAGTGGTGGAGGATGTGTCTGGGTGTGTTGCAATGTGGGTTCTGATCTGAAAGATCTGCTGCAGGCGCCAGCTGGGCCCCTCAGAGTGAGGTGGTGTGGGGCAAGTTACTTTATTTTCTGGATCAGTTTCCTGATTATTTATTTTAAGTTTATTTCTTTTGAGAGAAAGAGAGAACACATGCAAGCAGGGGAGGGACAGAGAGAGAGTCGAGAGAGAATCCCTAGCAGGCTCTGCACTGTCCGCACAGAGCCTGATGTGAGGCTCAAATTCACAAGCCGTGTGATCATGGCCTGGGCCCAAGTCAGACGCTTTACCAACTGAGCCCTCCACGTGCCACAGTTTCCTGATTTTTAAAATGATTTCGTGGGGAACGAGCAGCAGGTGGAAAAGCAGCATTAGGGCCCCTGTGGCGCTGCACCCTCCCACCCTGTGTGCCGGTTCCCTGCTGGGTCCAGGCAGAGGCATGTGTAGCTGAGAAATGGCCTTGGGATAATTGGGGGAGAAGCTCGAGGTGACAGAAGCGGAGATTGGACATCGGTGGAGGGGAGGGGGCAGAGGGGGTCCTTGCAGAAGGAAGTGGGCCAGGGCCACCAGCCATCCCAGTTGCCTGGGAGTGAGGGATCGCTGGGATATTTAAAACGGAAATGGTGCTGGGAAAATTGGGACAGTTGGTCACTCTAAGGGGGCTCTCCTTTTTCTCTCCTGCTGGCGCTTAGGACTCTCCCATCAACAAACTTCTGTATGCTCGAGATATTCCCCGTTATAAACGGATGGTGGAAAGGTATGAGGGCAAGGAGAGGGTCTGGAAGGGGGATGAGTGGACGGATTGGTGGATGTTTATGGCTGCGGCTGTGGGATAGGTCCTGGTGGGGGAGGAATGGTTTGTTTACCCAGCAGCTGGCCATGGTCTCTGGCAGGTACTACGCAGACATCAGGCAGACCGTCCCCGCCAGTGACCAAGAGATGAACTCCATCCTGGCTGAGCTGTCTCGGGTATGGCCCTTCCTCAGCTTCTTGGGTTGAGCACAGGCCTCCTGCCATGAGGATACTGCTTTTTTGCAAGGAAGCCCTTGGGGCCTCAGCAATCCTGTGAGCTGGTTGGGGGGCAGGGCACACATCCCCGTAAATGCAGAATGTCCCAGTGGCCGCTATAGAAGACCAGGGTTCCCAACCTGTCACTACAGAGCAGCAGGGGCTGGTCCTGGCGGCTGCCACCTAACCTGACCCTGCCAGCTACTTGGGTGCCTGCAGCCCGTGTTTGGGTCTGGGGACGATGTATCCAGAGCAGCCAGGTGACTGGGATTCAGCCCCAGGTCAGCCTGCCCGTGTCTTCATACAGCCTTGCTTCTCTCGGTGTAGACATGCCCCCATCTACTTTTAAAGCAGTCCCCAAACATGAACTCCAGGGAACTTAGTGTTTCTGAAGCAGTGATGGAGGACCGCAGGCACGTAGAACAGGCAATGGCGGCAGCTACAATTTGGTGGCGGTGCTTTGTCCGCTCGCCCAACCCCCATAGGAGCTCTGCAGGTTGGATGCTGTCAGCCCTCTTGTCCTGAGTTGGACTTGCAGGCTCAGAGATGGCCCCAGGGAGGGCCCTGTGTGACCTCCCAGAAAATGTGACGGAGATCAGAGCAGACCTAGCTGGGTCACAGCCTGTAAGCGGCCACTGTCCCATTGGGCTCTGCAACCACCTGGGGTCCGGGCTGGCGCCCTGAGGGGAGAGAAGCTGGGCTCTGCTCGTGCAGCAGACCTGGGTCTGTAGGTGGGGCTTCCTGCCGCAGGGCCTGTCCTTTCTGCCACCTCCTCCCCATTTCCCAGGGGTCCTGTGGTTGGTGACACTACTCATCTCTCTCACTTCTTCTCCTTAGAACTACTCTGGGGACCTTGGGGCACGAGTGGCTCTACATGAACTCTACAAGTACATCAACAAGTACTATGACCAGGTGGGCAGAACCCTGGTCCCTGATAGAAGGAGGGCGGGGCTGTGACTAGTGGTTGCCCCCAGGTGCAGAGCAGGGGTGGGGCTGGGTCCTGGTATCTCTCCTGCTCTCCCCTGCCCTTGCCCTCTCCCCTGGGGCTTCTCGGCAGCAGCTGGGATGCCAGCTGATCTGCCAGGGCCTAGAGATGGCATGGGGGATGGGCCAGAAGGGACACACAGCTGCCGCCTCCGCCCCCATCCCTACTGGAGTCCAGACAGTGGCAGTGTGCTGTGCACGGCCAGAGAGGAGGGTCCTGCCAGGGGTGGGTGAGGCCCCAGCAGAGCCAGGGAGGGGGCTGTCTGGGGAACTTGGACTGGGCCTCAAGATCACAGCACCTATGAGTCAGCCTGCTAAGCGTCTGCCAGAATCTTCCCCTCAGATGTTTGTGTGGCACCGGTGATGTGGCTGTGCTGTTCATAGATGAGGAGCCTGCCTCGTGGCTGGCCTGGGGGATAGTCATTTAATGCGACTGCCAGGCACCCCAGGCTTGCTCAGGCAGCGAGCTCCTACATGGGGGAGGCGGTACATCATGTGCCCTCAGGGAGATGGTACAGCCCGGCCTCTCCTGGGCCCTGCTGCTCTCCCTGTGGCAGCCCCCATCTGTGCTTATGTGGTTGTTGGTCAGAATCTGTCCTGCCATCAGTGAGCCCTGTGAGGGCAGGGTCACATGTGTCCCATCATTGTGGGGTCCCTGCCCCGTGCCCAGCACCTGGAGTGGGAATACAGAAAATGCTTGCTGCCTGGTGGGCAGGGGGGGCCAGGGGGCTGGAACAAGACTTCGTTAGGGGGTCGTGGGGGAAAAGGCTAGCATGGTGGGTATGGCTGGGCTCCACTCAAAACACTTTTTACCGGCGGAGGTGGATGCTCATTACTGTGAGTGCTAAGTAAAGTACCCCATTCTCTACCTCTCTAATCCTTAAAACCCCACACTGACTTCACCAGCAAGGCCTGAGGAAGTGAGATGGCTCACTGAGGCCCCCCGTTGTGCTGCAGTGTCTGAGGAGGCCCGTTGAGGGGTGCTGACCGGCCGGTCTCTGTTGCAGATCATCACTGCCCTGGAGGAGGACGGCACGGCTCAGAAGATGCAGCTGGGCTACCGGCTCCAGCAGATTGCAGCTGCTGTGGAGAACAAGGTCACGGACCTCTAGGGGACTGGCCAGCCCTGGCCTGCCGTTGCCTCAGCCCTGCCTGGGCAGCCCTGGAACCGTGAGGGAGAAGCCGCCTTCTTAGATGCCTGTAGTACTTGATGAACAGAGTTAGTGGAAGGTGGCCCCTGGGCTCCTGGGGCCTCTGGCCTGGGCCCTGCTGAACCTACCTCGCAGGCCTGGGGCCGTGAGGCCGATGGGTGGTGCCCAGCCTGCTCCCCAAGCCCAATGACCCTGTGGGCTCTTGTCTGTGTGATGTCAGTCTGTGGGGAGTCAGGGACTCAGGACTTCCAGAGAGTGGCTGGAAGGGTCTCCAGCCTCTGGAGAAACTGTACTGTTCCTGAACACTGGCCTTTATCCCACCGGGATTCCGAGGGGAAGGAGGAGAGCCCTACTTCCTGTCCTTTCCTCCTCCATCATCCCTGACCTCAGTTTAGCTGCCTCCAGCCTTGTTGCTGCTGCCACGCTCCTAGGTCCGAGAGACGGATGCCTCTTCTAGGCCACTGTAAACTGACCCATTTGGCAGGGCTGGCTGCCTCAGGGCCACTCTGCCTCAGAGGCAGCCAGTGGTCAGCCAAGGGGCACTTGCTGCAGGGACCTGGGGGAGACCGGTGGCCCCACTGACCCAGCTCTTAATTAAAGGATAACACACTGCTTGGCGTCTGATACGTGGGCTCGGCCCAGCCCTTCCCTTGGTAGGAGGCTGTCAGCCCTGCCTGGCAGACACTGGGAGTGGGGATGGGGGGAGGAAGTGGGATCTGTACCCTGGGCTGTGGACTGTTGGGCTGGCTGGGCTCCTGGGCAGGCCTGTTGCGGTGAAAGCTTCTGGGAGGGGAGGGAGGGCCCCATCCAGGATGGGCTGGGGAGCCTGCGACCCGAGGTGGAGGGGTCTGAGTCCCTTCAGGGGCCCTGCCTTACCTGCAGCTCAAGTGTTCTAACGCCACCATCCGGGTCCCCGTAGTCTGGAAGGGCAGTGGGAAAGGAGGGCGCAGGTGCAGGCAGCTTCGGGGAGAGTGGGTCTGGGGGCTGTCTTCCTCGGTCCTGCTTCCAGGCTCTCTGTAGCCCTGTTGGGGGCTATTTGAAGGGGCTCTGGGATACTGAGTTGTCCCCTCACTCCAGGCGTCTGGGGTAGGGATCCCAGCCCAACCGTCTGCCTGTGCAAAGGCCGCCCTGGGTGCGGTTTCCTGATTTGTATCTGGAGGTGAGCTTTGAAACTGTCTCAGTTGGGTCTAGTTTTGCTAGGTCTGTGGGGCTGTGTGTTGATGCCCCTTTGACTGAGACGACCCTTGGCCTCAGCCAGCGGCCAGCCTGCCAAGCAGAAATGCTCTAGAATCTTGACATGGCTCTCCCCTTTGGCTCTCTGCTTACTCCCCAAGTCCAGAGGCCTCCCTTCCCCTCTGATAAGGGGCCCCACCCCACACTCAGGGGTCTTCACTGAGTTTGAGGAGACAAAGGCTGATAGGATTTCAGGAGTCCCCTCCCTCCCTCCCAGTGGTCCTAGATAAAACCATCTCAGAGTCCTTGTCCCTATAAGGCAGGAGCCACACTGGTCTGTCCATGCCCACTGTGGTCACAGCTGCTGTTCTCTTCTCCAATGTCTCTCCCTCCCCATTTCTGCCCAATGGTGGGACGACAGAGAGGTTGGCAGTCGGGCACCATCATTTGGGAGCATTTGTGTCCTTCAAACAGTGGCTCAGAATGGCTCAGACTCCCTCCAGGCTGTCAGGCCAAACGATGGGCTCTCAGGGAGCAGGCCCGATGGGGAGTTCAGTCTGGGGTGGACTTGGTCACGACAGGCATGCACCTGTCCAGGCTTAGGCCACTACAAGTCCAGGAGGCCGGTAGGTGAGGGGAGGAACCAGGTACCTGCGTGTCTGGGGGTGCTGAATGTTGAATGTACTCTGAGTCATTCACTTCCACATCGCAGCCCTCACAGAACACTGTTCTAGAAAAAAGTGGATAATGAAAGTCTACTATGATAGGAATGGTAGGAATTTCTAAGTCCTCACTCAAATGCCACGGCTGAGAACAGAGTTCCAACGCTGACGGCCCTCTGTGATTGCTCGCTTGGGTCTGGGCCACAGTTTCAGTGTCAGACACTTGTCGTCGACCAGTTTGACCAATGTCTTCCTAATTTTTCCAATCAAGGTTACAGAAGTGTGCTCTTGTGGTGGTACTTCCCACAAACATGTTAGCGTGCCAAGGACCTTGTTTCTCACCGGGCGCTCCTTCAAGGGAGGAAAAGGACTTTAATATTGGAATAACTGTCCAGACAAGATCAGGAGTTGTGTGTTTTGGTTAACTTCTTTAGTATTTTTAAAATGTTTTTTATTTATGTTTGAGAGACAGAGAGAGACAGTGTGAGCAGGGGAGGGTCAGAGAGAGAAGGAGGTACAGAATCCGAAGCAGGCTCCAGGCTCTGAGCTAGCTGTCAGCACAGAGCCCAATGTGGGGCTTGAACCCATGAACCGTGAGATCATGACCTGAGCTGAAGTCGGACGCTCAAGTGACTGAGCCACTCAGGCGCCCCTAACTTTTTTAGTACTTAAAGAACTGTGCTAAGCGATGTAACAGCTGAATTTATGCTGATAAATACTGGTATCATTTTGGAAGCCACTTGAAACCTTGGGAGTGGGCAGGACCCCAGATCCTCCTGCCAGTGCGGCCAGGTGGCGCTCGGCTTTGCTGGGGCCACAGGGTGGGCTGGCTGTCCCGGGCTTCTCTGCTGGGTGCCCGGGCTCATGTATCAGGTACCCTTCCACCCCCCAGGTTTTCCTTAGGATAACACATTCCAGAACAATTCAGACCCAAACTGTCTGGTTTCGCTGACTGGTGATGCTCCTTAGGTCTCCCTTTAAATGTTCTCCCTTTAAATGTTTAGAGAGCGCACAAGTTGGGGAGGTGCAGAGGGAGAGAGGGAGGGGGAGGGAGGGGGAGGGAGGGAGATGGCTTCACACTCAGTGTGTTCTGTTCTAATTAAGAATGATGGTTTATCCCCACTCCAAATATGTACCAGAAATCTAAGGCAAAGAGAACATCTTGGTGTTTGAAAGGAATTTATTCCATGATTGTGATTTTAAGGTTTTATTTGTAAGTGTTTGGCTTACCTGGCTGATACATGCACTTGAAGCAGAATGATCTTCGGGCTGAGTGCCCGCAGGCCTGAGCTAGGGGTGAGCAGCCCCCGCCCCCCCCCCCCATGTGGATGGACCGCTGGAGACTTGGGGATTCGGGATGGTGGCATAACGCCATCTTCTGGTGCTGGTGCGGAATTTTATCAGAGGCTGTTGTGGATATTTTTGTGTCTGGAGTTCAGTGCTGGGGGCTCAGTGGGTAACCTTGCCTTGTCTCTACCCGGACCTCTGGTTTAGATGTGAGATACAGCTAAAGAAAGAGCTGGGGCCCTGTAACGGTGAATGGGCTAGTCCAGAAAACAAACCGCAGGGGCTTTCAAACGAGATCGATTACAATAATGTTGGGAGGACAAAGCAGAGAGTAAAGATATGCAGAGATTAGCGACCACTGAAGCCTTTCACCCTCAACCTGGCAGGGACACAGCCCTGTAACTGGCCCCCACAGGCCATGCTGGGGCCCTGTGTTCCCTGAGGCTCGCCGATGGGTGCTGGACTTCCCTGCCACGTACTTACTGTGGAAACTTCGCATTCATCTCAGTGGACACACACACACACACACACACACACACACCATTTCAGTGGACACACACACACAATTAGACACATCCCTTCCCCCAAATCTAAGGCAGGAGACCTGGATTCTAGCTTGAGTTTCTCCTCCCTTGACTGGCTGGGCTCTGGGAAGGAGTCACCCTGGTATGTGGCAGGGGCCATCCTGTGGCACCGGGTTGGACCCTAAGTTGGCACGTTGCAGGATTTGGTGAGGAGAGGTTTGTCAAGCTCTGGATCCTTTCAGCTCCTGGTGGAAAACTGGTGGCACAAACCAGAAGTAATGGAGGTAGATTTAGTGATTGAGCTAGTGACAGCTGCGGGCCTCAGGGAAGTCAAGCAGGGGGTGCCGCACAAGCATTCCTGGCCTTGTCGTGGGGGCGGGGACTGGGCAGGTATCAGCACAGTGGGAGCCACCCCTCAGGAACTGAGGCCTTTGGAGGAGGGGGGCAGCACCTGCCCACTGCCCTGTCAGCTCCCCCTGTTGGCCATGCCACCTGGGAAGCAGAGGGCAGAGGAGCCTGGCTGGCACAGATGCAGGGAAGGTCAGCTGTGAGTGCAGAGCAGGGTGAAAAATCAGGACAGCCCTGGTGGGCAAACAGTGCATCTAGCACGAGCGCCTACTTGCCCTGGGAGGCACATAGCCCGTGTAGTGTCATTCAAGGCCACAAGGGTTAATGCCATAGCGGGACTTGGTTCCCAGCTATTTTCTACCACTCTGTGACCTGCTGCCCCTTGATTCCCAGGAAGCCCAGCCTGACAGAGGTTTCTCATGCCCAGGTTCCTATCTGGGCTTTCCCTGGCTCAGAACGGGGATTCGGGCTCTAGGCAATGCAGGAAGGCCCTGTCTTTGCCCTCTGCCTTGCTGGCACCTCTGCCTCTACCCCCACAAGAGAGAGGCGCTGTTCTGGCATTGTCTATCAGTTGGGGGCCAAGATGGAGGAAGCACAGAGGGTGTCTTTTCCCTGGGGGAGGTTGGCTCCATCCAGACACCCTGACTTGCTCAAGATCACATGGCAAGGAGGACTGAGCCAGCTTCTCCGGACTCGCAGGTGTAACCTTGGGCTCTCGCTGCCCCATGTTGCCCAGGTCCAGCCTCCTACTCTGCCCTGTCCCAGTGGGGAGGGGCCTCAGGCTCCCGGTGCCGCTCCCTGCACTCCTGTGTCCTCAGCTCCTCTACTGAATTGGGCCCTTGGGTCTCTTGAGAGACCTGCCAGGCCCAGGTTCTTCGTTTCTTGTACCTCATTCAGTCTTGGTTTCCCATCTGCTCCCCTTCTGTTGCCTCCAACGATTTTGTCCACTTCTTTTACCTCTGTCTACTTTTGGTTTCTATATTGGAACGGAGTCAAATTTTTAATTAAAGTATAGCTGACATATAATATCAGTTTCAGGCATCCAGAATTCAACAATTCTACACATTTTGAAATGTTCACCACCAGGTAAGTGTATTATAATATCAACTATTCCCTTTGCTGTACTTTTCATCCCTGTGACTTATTTTATAACTAAGTTTGTACCTCTTAATCCCCTGCGCCCATTTTGCCCTTCCTCCCCGCCCCCTTCTCTTTAGGCAACTACCGGTTCTCTATGAGGGTTTCTCTCTTTTGTTATTTGTTCATTAGATTTTTTAAGATTTTTTTTTAAAAGTTTATCTTGAGAGAGAGAGAGAGAGAGGAACCAGAGCAGGGGAGGGGCAGAGAAAAGTAGAGAGAGAATCCCAAGCAGGAGCCTCACTGTCAGCACAGAGCCCAAAACAGGGCTCAAACTCACAAACTATGAGATCATGACCTGAGCTGAGATCAAGATTCTGATGCTCCACTGACTGAGCCACCCAGGTGCCCCATGTTATTTACATTGTACATGTAAGTGGACTCATTTGGTATTTGTCTTTATCTGACTTATTTCACTTTGCATGATACCCTCTAGGTTCATCCCTAGGTTGTTGCAAATGGCAAGATTTCATTCTTCTTTATGACTGAATAAAACTCCATTGCGTGCATGCGCAGACACACACACACTTTTATTCATCCGTTGATGGATAGATTGCTTCCATGTCTTGGCTGTTATACTGCAAAACGTAGGGGTATATATCTTTCTGAATGAGCATTTCTGTTCTCTTCAAGTAAGTACTCAGAAGTGGAACTACTGGGTCGTATAGTATTTCTATTTCCGATTTTGTCCAGGCAGCGTCAGACTGTTTCCTGGAGGGTCTGCACCAGACTGCATCCCTGCTAACGGTGCACAAGAGCCCCCTTTCCTCCCCAGCCTCACCGCCCTTGCTACAGCTTGTCGTTTTGATCCAGGCCGTGCAGGGAGGTATCTTATTGTGGTCTTGATCTGCATCTCCTTGATGGATGGTGATGTAGAGCATCTGTCCGTGTGTCTGTTGGCCAGCTGTAGGTCTTTGGAAGAATGTTTATTCAGGTCCTCTGCCCATTTTTTAATTGGATTCTTGTTTGGTGTTAAGTTGTGGAACTTTCATTTTGAGTGTTAATTGGATATTTTATAAACTGATGTTTTGGATGCTGACCCCTTATCAAATATATCATTTGCAAGATCTCCCATTCAGTAGGTTGCCTTTCTGTTGATGTTTTTTTTTTTTTTTCCCCTGTGCAAAAGCCTTTTAGTTTCATGTAGCTTCAACTGTTTAATTTTGCTTTTATTTTCCTTGCCTGAGGAGACCTATTTAGAAAAATGTTGCCAAGGCTGATGTCAAAAAAAACCTTGTGTGCATCCATAGTTGATTTATCTTTGTTGGTGGGTAGCATTCCATTGTGTGGACAGACCCAAGTTGATCTTTTCACCAGCTGAAGGACATTTGGGTTGTTTCCAGTTTTTGGTGATTATAAATACAGTTGCTATAAGCATTTACATACAGGTTTTTGTGTGACCAGAAGTTTTCATTTCTCTTAGGTAAATACTTAGAAGTGGGATTGCTGGTTAATATAGCAAGTGCATGTTTTATTTCACAAGAAATTGCCCAACTATTTCCAAAAAATGGCTGTAGTATTTTGTGTTTCTGCCAGCAAAGTAGGAGAGTTTTCATTGCTCTACGTTCCCCCGGCGTCTCCCTGCCAGTCTAATGGGTGTATATGGTATCTCATTGTGGTTTTAATTTAGATTTCTTTAGTGGCTAATGATGCTGATTATCTTTTCATGACCTTGTCTGCCTCTTGTATATTGTCTTTGGTGAAGTAGCTGTTCGTCTTTTGCCCATTTTTAATTGGTTGTTTTGTTTTAAGAGCTCTTTAAAGTTTATTTTGAAAGAGTGCACATGAATGCAGGAGGGGGCAGTGGAGAGAGAATCTGTCAGGGAAGAGCTGGCTGGAACCCACAAACCGTGAGATCATGACCTGAGCTGAAATCAAGAGTCAGATGCTCAATCCACTGAGCCACCCCGGTGCCCCAAGAGTTATGTTTGGGTTATAGGTCTGTAGGGGCTTAGAGGATTTGGGGGCTGATCAAGGAAAAAGATATAACCACAAGAGGCAATGACACAAGCTTTACTGAGTGGTTCTTGGAGGGGAAGCTCCTCAGCTCACAAGACCCTCTAGAAGCTTGTGGTGCAGAGGCCGCCATCCTGAGGGGAGGACACGGTGCTCTGGGAGAGAGGAGATGGAGGTGGGACAAGGGGACTTAGGTGTCTAGGTGAGGTGGCCCAGCAGCGCAGCTTGTGCACTTGCGAGTTGAGGGGGGGAGGGGCAGGGCTCTGGGTCAAATAGTCCCAAATGACTGGCAGCCAGAAGGTTCTGGCTTATCAGTTGCAAATGGCTGTGTGTGTGTGTTGGGGGGGGGGGGGGGCGGTTAATGGTATGGCTGTAAATCTGCTTGCTTGGGCTATTTCAAAAATAATGTGTTAAAATTTGAGTCTGGCACCAGCAGGCTTTTGAGGTAACCGGTCTTGTTCTTGTTTTTGGAGCCAGTGATAAAGCACCTTAGGAATCTTAGGATCCAGAATCCTAGAAAGTCACAAACTAGGATTTTAAACCCTCGCCCCCCCCCCCCGTTTTTTTTTTGTTTTGTTTTGTTTTGTTTTTACCCCAGCCAGCCAGTCTGACCATTGAGGAGTAGAGACAGCCAGGAGAATTGATCCCCCAAAGAGATTTTGGTTCCTCTGTTTTGTTAGCAGATCAATATTATGGCGCCTTTGGGGTGTTTACGAATAAGCAGCAGGATCTGCTGAGGAACGCTAGACCCCACCCTCCTTTAGCTGCCTGCGCGCCAGTGGGGCTGGCGGACACCGACTGTGTGGCTGTGCTGGGGAAGGTAGGTACTGCTCAGGTAAGGAAGAGACACAGCCACAGAGTCGGAGTTCAAGTTGAAAGTCATCTGTAGGGCAGCTGTTGGTGTCCTGGGACTTGCCGTATGCTGCTATCCCATTCAGGGCAATTCTGCTAAGTTACAAAAATTCAACCAAGTAAATTTTATTTGCTATATTAAAAAATTTTTTTAATGTTTATTTTTGAGAGAGAGCATAAGCAGGGAGGGGCAGAGAGAGAGGGAGACAGAATCCGAAGCAGGCATGATGCGGGGCTCAAACTCCCAGACCTTAAGGTCGTGACCTGAGCCGAAGTCGGATGCTTTAACCGACTGAGTAAAATTTAAAGATCTAATTGACCTTATTAATCTATTAGTGAGTTGGACAGCATCCCCATCTAGCTAGCAAATAAAGGGGTATCCAAAGGGCTACAGAGAAGGAAAGGTTTTTAAAGAGAGAGAGGGAGGGGACAAAAGGAAATGATTATCACCAAACTCATTGTTTTAGGCAAGGTGGCGCTCCTAAGGGGAACGGAAGGGGTGAGCAGTAAATTTCCTAGTGCTGACCTGGAAATTCCCATGTTGACCAGGTAAAGGTTACATTTCTGGGGGGCTGAAACTATAGCAAGGTCAAGGCCCCAAATCACTAAACCAAGCCCTAATACCTAACTTGAGGGACACCATTTGGGGCCTGTGGGTTTTTCCACGGCTTCCCCTCCTGGGGGTCAGGAGCAAGCCCGGGTTCACTCCCCTGCCACCAGTGGAGTGGAGTGAAGAACGAGGTTCGAGAGGATGCCTCTCTCTGGTAAAGGTTTTACTACATAGAACGTGGTAGTCAAATCCACAAACCATTCGTGTTTCTTGAATGTATCCATTAAAGCAATGATATCTAGTAGAGGAGTTTTAATGAAAGGAATAGCCCTGTTTAATTCGCTGGGGTCTACAGTTAGTGGGCACTCAGTGGTGGCTTTCAGCGCTGGAGGTCCCAGGGGAAGGAAGGGGGGGTCAGTACCCCTTCTGTAGCTGAGTTGGCCGTGGGGGGCCTTCACCCTTCAGGGTCCAGCCTCACAGGTAGGCCCCAGCAGCTGGTGCCCACCCCAGAGCTTCCTGGGGCGGAGACAGAAATAAAACGTGGCCTGGATTAGGGAGCACAGGTCCGAACTGGACTGCCAGAGCCTTGTAGGGGATGTTTACAAAAAGAAGGGGCTAAAATATCACTAGGTTTATTATTTCTGTGGTTTCTCGAATTTTTTTTTACCCCAGATCCAAATTAGAGTAGTCTCTTCATTAGCCTTAATTAAACCTTCATCGAGTTACCTTAATTTATATGTGACCTCTGTCTGGTCCTGGGACCTTGACTGATATCAACTCCACCTCCGAGGAGGGAGAGGAGGGGGAGCTGTGAGAGGCAGCTCGCCCATCATCCTTCTCCAAGGGGTGGATTTTCATTCAGTTTACCTACAATGCAAGGACGGTCACCTTTCTGAGGATCCCAGACCTTGCAGCTTTGTGACCTGCTCTCTGCTTCACCAGGGGGCCTGTATTCCATCGCGGAGTCCTTAAAACGTCTGTGAATAAGGCACATGGCAACATTGTCTGGATTTATCCCTTTCTTTCCTTTTTTTCCCCATTCCCCAACTTAGAAGGTTTCTCTTCAATTCTAGCCACTTTAACCATGGATTTTTAAGGTTTTTTGCATTTGTAGTTTTGAAAGATGTTTGGTGCTGTGTGTAGAAAGTGTTCTCTACATATCTTGACCATTTTTTTTTTGGAAAATGAAAGCCCAAAAGCAGTTTAATTTTCTCTTTAACTTAGGTTATTTAGAAATCACAGATGCTGTGGGATTTTTACTCCTGTTTCCTTTGACAAGTTACATTCTTTGTGCTTATAGTCCACATATTTCACATACTTTTCCTTTGTCACATCTTTGTGTCTGCTGCCACATATTACCTTTATAACAGATTCTAATCAAGGCAGTGACCTGCTGCCTTTCCTTACTGTGGTTATTTTTGTTTTTTTAATTGAGGTAAAATTGGTATATAACATATTAGTTTCAGGTATATGCTATGGCTATTACTAAGTCAATTTCCTAAATGTCAATGAAAAGGATCTTTTTATAGATCTATAGGGGCACCTGGATGGCTTAGTCTATTAAGCATCCGACTCTTAATTACTGGCTCAGGTCATGATCCCATAGTTTGTGAGTTTGAGTCCCACATCGGGCTCTGCACTGCTTAGGATTCTCTCTCTGCTCCTCCTCAGCTCGCTCTCAAAAAAAGAATATAGATCTATACAATATAGGTCTTCTATCGCATTTGTTAAAAACAAAAATAAGTGGATTATTTCCTGCAAATGTCTGTGTGACTGGACACTGACTTTCTAGCCTTGGGTTAGTAGTACTCCTGACTTCAGCCGCGGAGACTTCTTTCTGACCTAAGCCAGACACGTGACTGTCCCGGCACTTTCAGGTGCCATTTACAGTGTAGCTCCTGTCAACTTCTCCGCCCAACCTTGTCTTCTCCAGAGACCCCTCATTGGGCTTCCTTTCCTTTATCCTCCAGGTCACAGCTTAATGTTTAATTTGACCCGGGCACCTGGATGGCTCAGTTAAGCATCTTACTTGGCTCAGGTCATCATCTCCTAGTTCATGAGTTCAAGCCCCACATCTGGCTCCCTGCTGTCAGCACAGTGCCTGCTCAGCATCCTCGATCCCTCTCTCTGCCTCTTCCCTGCTCACACTCTAAGAAATAAAAAACATAAAAAAAAAAAAAGTTTATTTTGACCAAGAGAGGATGGGGAGGGGAGCACATTAACAAACCCAGACGGCTCACTGGAGAACTCTCCCATTGAGATTACATTCCGGTCAGAGTCCTGTCTACTCGCTCAGGTCATCTGTCTTCCACTCCGCTCTGCCTCCCAAAGTCAGGACAGGAGACCGGTGGCTCTTAGGCTGGAGTGATTAGTACTCTCCCCTGAACTCTGAATGCTGAGCCAGGAATACAAACCTGGGGGACAGTTCTTTATTGCCTCCATTACAGTGGCTGATACACAAATGGAAACTTTCTATTTCCTAGTCCTCTTGGGCATTTTTTTTTTTTATTACCATCTATGTCCTGAGTCTTTTCTAGCCACCTTTAAATGTTAATGTCTTGTTTTTCTAATATTTATTTTTTGCTCCCATTCCACGGCAGTTTTGCTTTCAGGCAAGAATAACGGCTACTACAGAGGGCCTTCGCCCTTTCAATTATTTTATTTACTTTTAAAGATTTTTAATTTTTTTTAAGTAATCTCTACACCCAACATGGGCTTGAACTTACAACCCTAATCAAGAGTTGCATGTTCCACTAACTGAGCCAGCTAGGAGCCCCTTCAATTTTTAAGTAGGCTGCATGCCCAACATGGGGGTCAAACTCACAGCCCTGATATCAAGAGGGTTGTGCCTTCACTTTTAAACTGGCCTCAACACTTTCCCCTTTAAAAAAAATTTTTTTTTTTATTATTTATTTTTGAGAGGCAGAAAGACAGAAAGCAGGGGAGGGTCAGAGAGGGAGATCTAGAATCTGAAGTAGGCTCCAGGCTCTGCGCTAGCTATCAGCACAGAGCCCGACGCGGGGCTTGAACCCACAAACCACAAGATCATGACCTGGGCCGAGATGCTTAACCTACTGAGCCACCCAGGCGCCCCCACACTTTCTCCTCTTATATGCTCCCCTTGAATTGATTTGTGTGACCATTTTACAGCCTTAGTATTTGATATTGTCCCTGATGGCAAGGACAACGGATATGTTGCTCCACATTCGATCTGTTACAGTGTCTGATTTTCCAAAGATAATGAAATCATTGCTGCTTTCCCAGTATCCCTAAAATAATCATTCTGAGTTTGCAAACAGAATTCTCTTTACTATATTGAGGAAGAGGATGCAAGGTTAATTCCATTAGTTTCCATATTACATACGCAAAGAATACATCACCAGAATGCTGGGCTCCTGAATCCTGGACTCCTTAACCTTTGATACCACACAGACTATGCTTATGTTATCACATACTGCTTTGGAGACAGAGCTGCCAACAGAAAAAAAAAAAAAAGGTAATTAGTGGACAAGAGGGAAAGTAGTTATTTCTATTATTGATACTAAATTTGAACCTGACAGATACCTTTTTCCCAAATCAATTGGTCCTTCAATCACTGAAGTCACTCTTAGATTTGGTTTTGAATGGCTGCACAGATCTGGCAACTTTAGCTGATTTGCAGGAGTAGCAAGCAATCTGAACCTGCCCTGAGATGCACTGCCAGAATTATCAAGATCATCTAGCAAATCAGAGCTAGTATTTAACAATGAGAATATTTTTATTTTAAAATAGAATTCTGTTCCCTTTGACTATACCTGCTCTATTCCAGACAAATACCTAAAAAGAGGTCACGCCTCCCTCCCCATGGGGAGAGGGGGAGGTTGTGAGGCAGGGCCCTATCAGCTCTTCTCATCCTGTATTAAGGAGGTGATACTCTTACCCCTCTTCTGCAGGAGTCCAGAAACCGGGGGTAGAGTTCTGTTAGCCATCCCTGCCTTGCACTAACCCGAGCAACGGTGGCACCTTGACCCCTCCCCTAGGGAGACTGTGAGGTCTCCCTGTTGACCATCTTCTCCCCTGCACTAAGGTGAGTAGAGGTGGATTCAAGTAATAGCTAAGAACTCCTCAAATTTGGTAAACCTACAGATTGAAAAAGTTGATCAGGGGCACCTGGGTGGCTCAGTGGGTTAAGCAGCTGACTTTGGCTCAGGTCATGATCTCACAGTTCGTGGGTTCAAGCCCCACATCAGGCTCTGTGCTGACAGCTCAGAGCCTGGAGCCTGCTTCAGATTCTGTGTCTTCCTCTCTCTCTACTCCTCCTCCACTCCTGCTCTGTCTCTCTCTCTCAAAATTAAATAAGCATTAAAAAAATTTAAAAAAAAAAAAAAAAAAAGAAAAAGTTGATCAAACCCAAACAGGTTAAATTCAAAAAAGTCTACATCAAACATACCAAGTTTCTGAAAACAAAAGACAAAATAACTTGAAATCAGCCCGAGAAAAATGACACTTTACCTATAGAAGAACACCACTTTGAATGACGGTGGATTTCTCATTGGCTACCATAGAGGCCAGAAGGAAATAGTGCATTTTCCAAATAAGAAAAGTTAATATACCAATTAAAAGATCTTGGCATGGTGTGGATAAGAATCATGATGCAATTAGATGCTGTCTACAAGAAACTCACTTCAACTGTAAGGATATAAGCAGATTGGAAGTAAAGGAATGGAAAACCATGGAACCTACAAACAATCAAAAGAGAGCAGGACTAGCTAAATGAGTAACAGGTGAAGTAGATCTCAGAGCAAAGAAAACTGCCAAGGACCAGGAGGGACATTACACAAAAATAAAAGGGCCAAGTAACCAAGAGGACATGATACTACTACATGTATGAACCAAATAACAGCTGCACAATGACGTAAAAACTAATAGAATTTAAAAAAATATTTTTTTTTGTTTTGAGAGAATTCATGAACAGGGGAGGGCACAGAGAAGGAGACACAGAATCGGAAGCAGGCTCCGGTCTCTCAGCTGTCAGCACAGAGCCAGATGCAGGGCTTGAACTCACAGACCATAACATCATAACCTAAGCCGAAGTTGGATGCTTAACTGAGCCACCCAGGCGCCCCAAAACTGATATTAAAGGAAAAAGAGATAAATCCACATTTATAGTCAGGAAACTCAGTGATCTTCTCCTAATTTGTAGAACCACTAGATCAAAAATCAGAAAAGATATGGAGGAACTGAAAAAGATAATTATCTTTAAATTATATTTAAATTATCTTGACTCACACTACAAATCAAAAGATAGCAATAAAATATCCAAACACTTGAAAAATAAGCACACTTTTAAGTAATCCATGAGTCTCTACGTAGTTCTGAAATTAATATTACACTTTGTTAAATAACTTGAAAATAAACCATGGGTCAAAGGGGAAAAGGGAAATTAAAAAATAAATATGGAAAAGAAGCACCTGGGTGGCTCAGCTGGTTAAGTGTCCCAGTCTTGGTTTTGGCTCAGGTCATGATCCCGTAGTTCACGGGATCAAGCCCTGGGTCAGGCTCTGTGCTTGGGATTCTCTTTCTGCCCCTCCCCTGCTAGCTCACATTCACCCTGTCTCTGTCTCCTTCCACTCTCAAAACAAACATTTTAAAAAACTATATGGAACTGAGTGAAAATGAAAATAGAATTATATGGAACTGAGTGAAAATAAAAATACAATCACTGAAATTTGTAAGTTGCAGCCAAAGCAGTGCTTAGTGAGGAAGTTAGAGCATCAAATGCTTATATTTAAAAAGAGAGGACTCAAAGCAAAAATCTAAATTTCCACCTCAAATATTAAAATGTTAGAGAACAAAATAAACCAAAGAAAGAAGGAAATAAAAGAGCAGACAGATGAAACTGAACAGAAAAGTTTCTTTGAAAAGGTAATTGAAATTGAGAAACCTCTATTAAGACTGGCAAAGAGGGGCACCTGGGTGGCTCAGTCAGTTAAGCATCTGACTTCAGCTCAGGTCATGATCTCGCGGTTTGTGAGTTCGAGCCCTGTGTCGGGCTCTGTGTTGCCAGCTCAAAGCCTGGAGCCTGCTTCAGATTCTGTGTTTTCCCTTCTCTCTGCTCCCCCCGCCCCCCACCCATTGCTCATGCTGTGTCTCTCTCGCTCTCAATAATAAATAAATGTTTAAAAAAAAAAAAAGACTGGTAAAGAAAATTTAAAAATCACCAATATCAGGAGTCAGGAGTTGATATCACCATAGATTCTGCAGGAACAAATCCACACACATAAACTTGACAAGTTAGATGAAATGACTAATTCCTGGAAAACCATAAACTACCAAAGCTCACTCAGTGTAAAAATCTGAATAGCTCTATAATCATTAAATAATTCATAGTTATAACCTTCCAAAAAAGTAATCTCCAGGCCTAGATGGTCCACTGGAGACTATTAAATTTTATTTGTTTTTGTTTGTTTGTTTTTGAAGTAAGCTTCACGCCCAGTGCAGAGCTCAATGCAGGGCTTGAACTCACAACCCTGAGATCAAGAGTCTGGTGCTTAACTGAACCACCCAGATGCCCCCTATTAAACTTTTAAAGAAGAAATAACACCAATTCTACAAAATCTTTTCCAGAAGATAGGTGAGGAAACACTTGCCACTAATTTTATGGAGCCACTGCTATTTTAATGCCAAAATGAGACAAAGACAGTACATAAGACTACCAGTTAATATTCCTTATGAATACAGAAGCAAAAATTGTTAACAAAATATTAGTAAATTGAATCTAGCAATATATAAAAAGAAAACTACAATATGACCAAGTGGAGTTTATTTCAGGAATGCAAGGCTGGTTCAATATTCAGAAAAATCAATGTAATTTGATTTATTAGCAGCCTAAAAAGGAAAAATGAGTGACACCTGGCTGGCTCAGTTGGTACAGCATGCCAAGACTGATCTTGGGGTCAGGACTTTGAGATTCATGTTGGGAATGGAAATCATTTAAAAATAAAATCTTGGGGGGGCGCCTGGGTGGCTCAGTCGGTTTAAGCGTCTGGCTTTGACTCAGGTCATGATCTCACAGTTTGTGGGTTCAAGCCCTGCGTCAGGCTCTGTGCTGACAGCTAGCTCAGAGCCTGGAGCCTGCTTCAGATTCTGTGCCTGCCTCTCGGACCCTCCCCTGCTCATGCTGTCTCTGTCTCTCAAAAATAAATAAAAAACATTAAAAAAATTTTTTTAAATAAAAAAAATAAAAATAAAATCTTGGGTCACCTGTGTGGCTCAGTCAGTTAAGTATCCAACTTCACTCAGGTCATGATCTCATGGTTCAGAAGTTTGAGCCCCACATCTGGCTCTCTGCTGTCAGCACAGAGCTGCTTTGTGCTGCTCTGTTGCCCTCACTCTCTACCCCTCCCCCACTCATGGTCTCCCTCTCTCTCAAAAATAAACATTAAAATTTTTAAAAATAAAATCTTAAGAAATTAAAAATTAAAAAGATGTATGTTCTTACAGTGATTTATGCAGGAAGAGCATTTGGCAAAATGAAACATCTATTGATAAAAACCCTCGGCAAATCAGGACTAGAAGGGAACTTCCTGAACCGAAATAAAGGCAACTACAAAAACAAACAATGGATATTATAATGGTGAAAGACTCAACACTTTCTATAAAAGGCAAGGATACCTGCTCTTCACTCCAGTGTTGTTACTGAAGGTTTTCATGTATTTAAGTAAGCTCTATGCCCTATGTGGGGCTTGAACTCATGACCCTGAGATCAAGCGTTGCATCCTCTACAACTGAGCCAGTCAGGTGCCCCTTGTTATTGAAGGTTATATCCAATGCAATTAAGACCAAGGAATAAAACATGTACAGATGGAAAGCATGGGGGGGGGGGGGGAACCTAGACAGATGACATGATTGTATACATAGAAAAATCACAAACTATCAATAAACCTATTAATAAAAGCTATTTGAATAACAGTTTACCAAGGTTGCAGGATACCAAGTTAGTATTTCAAAAGTCAATCGTGAGACACCTGGGTGGCTTGGTTGGTTGTGTCTGCCTTTGGCTCAGGCCATGATCTCACAGTTGATGAGTTCAAACCCCACATCAGGCTTACTGCTGTCAGCCTGTCAACACAGAGCCCGCTTCAGATCCTTTATCCCTCTCTCTTTGCCCCTCCCCCACTTGTGCTCACTCTCTCAAAATTTAAAAAGTCCATCTTATTTTTACATCCTATTAATAAAAAAATAGAAAATTAAAGGCATTACTGTTTGTTTATGGTAGCACCCAAACCACTAAGTACTTAGGTATAATCTTATAAAATATTTGCAAAATCTGTTTCTTGAAAACTACAAAAACACTGATAAAATAAGGAAGACTTAAGAGATATAAGGTTCATGATTGGAAGACTCAATTATAAAGATGATCAACTGTAAAGATCCCCAAACTTATCTATAGATCCAATAGAATTCCAGTATAAACCCCAGCGGAACTATGTGTCTGTGTGTGTGTGTGTGTGTGTATTCTGTTTCTTTTAAAGTTTATGTATGTATGTAATCTCTACACCCAGTGTGGGGCTTGAACTCATGATCAGAAGATCAAGAGTCACATGTGCTCTTCTGACTAAGCCACCCAGGAGCCCCTGATTTTTTTTTTCCTTAAATAATCTCTAAGACCCATGTGGGACTCAAACTTACCACCCCAATATCAAAAGTCACATGCTCCACCAACTGAGCCAGCAGCGTGCCCCCCCCCCAGCAAGATTTTTGTAGACATTTACAAACTTATTCTAAAATATATGTGAAAAACAAGGGAACCAGGGGTTCCTGAGTGGCTCAGTCAGTTAAGCGTCCGGCTTCGGCTCAGGTCATGATCTCGCGGTTCGTGGGTTCGAACCCCACGTCAGGCTCTATGCTGACAGCTAGCTCAGAGCCTGGACCCTGCTTCGGATTCTGTATCTCCCTCTGTCTCTGACCCTCCGCTGCTCACACTGTCTCTGTCTCAAAAATAAAAGACATAAAAATTTTTTTAAATAAAAACCAGGGGAACCAGAATAG
Source organism: Helogale parvula (assembly GCA_004023845.1). Taxonomy (NCBI): domain Eukaryota; kingdom Metazoa; phylum Chordata; class Mammalia; order Carnivora; family Herpestidae; genus Helogale; species Helogale parvula. The sequence goes on along the minus strand of PJEM01008469.1, from coordinate 46,735 downwards.
TCATAGTAATTTTGCAAAAGGACAAACTGGAGGACTCCTATCATCAGACTTTTAAGTTTCTATAAAGTTACACTTTCAAAGTAGCGTGCTATTAGAGAAAGGATTGACACATAGATCCTTGGAACAAAAGAGTCTTGAAATTAACATATTATAGTGTGCGTATGTGTGTATATATATATTCTCGATGAAAAATGTTTTTTTCCTACCACAAATGGAGCTGAATAATAAAATACTGGTATGCAAAAAGAAAGAAAAGAAAAAAGAAATCTTGATCTATATCTTGCCCTATATAAAATTTAGTTCAGAATGGATAACAGACTGGGGCACCTAGGTAGCTCAGTCGGTTAAGCATCTGACTCTTGATTTCGGCCCAGGTCACTATCTCAGTCGTGAGATCAAGCCTCACATCGGGCTCCACACTAGGCATGGAGCTTCCTTCTGCTCCTCCCCCGCTCATGTGCTCCCTCTCAAAAAAAACAAACCCAAAATGGATAACAGATTTAAACATGAAACCTAAAACTATACAATTTTGACAAAAACATAGGGGAAAATCTTTGTGACCTTGGGTTGGGCAAAGATTTCTTAGATACAACATTCCAAACCTCATCTTTTTAGAAAAAAAAGTTGACTTTATCAAAATTAAGATGACTTGCTCTTTGAAAGACAGTGTTGGAATAGAAAGACAAACCACAAAGTGGAAAAAAAATATTGCAAATTCTTATCTTATAAAACTTACATTCCGAATATATAAAGAACTATCAAAGCTCAATAAACAACCCAACTAAAAAACATACAAAAGGTTTGAACAAATGCTTCACCAAAAAAGATATCTGGAAGCCAAATAAGCCCATGAAAAGCTGCGTATCATCACTAGGGAAAGAGACAGTAAAACCGTAATGAGAGAGCACTACACGCCCTTTAGAATGTAGAAATAAAACAAAAATGGAACAATACCAAGGGGGAATGCCCACTAGGAAAGCGTCTGCAGCTTCTGATAAAGTGAAGCATTCCATATCACCAAACACTTCCACTCTGAGGCAGATCTGAAAACATGTTTATCCCAAGCTAGAAACAACATAAATGACCCTCCAACAGTGAGGTGATGAGCTGTGGTCCATCTACACAACGGGACCATAGTAAAAGGGACCCAGCAGTACAAGGGAGTGAATTACTGATCCGCTCAGCAAGGGTGACTCTCAAAACACCGGGCTCACCGAAAGAAGTGAAACACAGGACACCTGGGTGGCTCAGTCAGTTTAATATCTGACTCTTGATTTCTGCTCAGGTCACGATCTCATGATTGCTGAGATCGAGCCCCGCATCGGGCTCTGCGCTGACGGCAAGAAGACTGCTTGGCATTCTCTCTCCGCCCCTCCCCAATTCTCCCATGCACACGTGTGAGCTCTCTCAAAATAAACTTAAAAAAAAAAAATGAAAAGCTAGACACAAAAGGAATATATACCATGTAATCCCATTTACACAAAATTTTAGAAAATTTAAAGTAATTGATAGGAACAGAAAACAGATCAATGGTGGCCTGGTGTTTGGGATGGAAGGAGGGACCCGCTGCAATGGAGCAGGAGAGGGATACTCTGGTTTGTGCTTCTGATTAAAAGACTATTTTTGTCAAAACTAAACTGTGTTGGACAACTGGATTCTACTGGGGGAAGACAGAAATTTTCTGTGCATTGGTAAAAAAAAAAAATCAGATGGATAAAAGACAATGCTGCACAGTAAGGGACATCATCAAGTATGAAGGGGAGCTATTTAAAATTATTGAAAGAAAAGCATTTGTGACTTAGTAGGCTAAGATGAAATATGATAAACAGCAAAAAATAAAATCTGCTCTAAGCATAATTATATATTATAAATGCTTAAAGAATTTTTTCGTGCCTCAAAAACACTGGAATAACATCTGAACATAGAGATTTAGATTACAGTTGCACAGGACCCAGTATGTGGACCTGCCATAGTAACTTACACAATCTCTTATGTTAGGGCACTTAGCTGGCTTCCAGCACTTGGCAATCACAACTCATGTCGCGATAAACAACCAATTGTTTTTATTCACTTTTTTCTTTTTATTAAAGTTTTATTTATTTATTTATGGGCAGAGACCGCACAAATGGAGGGGCAGAGAGCGCGAGGGAGAGAGAGAATCCTAAGCAGGCTCCACACGGTCAGTGTAGAACCCAACACAGGGCTTGAACCCAGAAAGCTCGGAGATCATGACCTGAGTGGAAACTGAGTCGGATGCTCAACCAGCAGAGCCACGCAGGTGCACCATCCAATGTATTTTTAATCATTGGAGGTGTACTGTCAAAGTAAATTCCTATTAGTGGTCCTGGCAATTCAAAGGGTACATGTATTTTTTAGATATTGCCAAAAATAAACATTAGAAGGACAAGCAACAATGTATATAAAAACCAAGAACTCTATGTACAGTATGTAAAACCTCAAGAAAAAGAATTTAGATGAAGGCAAGCAACCGAGAAGAAAACTAAAATGGAGATAAAAACAACTTGTTAAGGCGACACCTGGGTGGCTCAGTTGGTTAACCGTGCGACTTCCGCTCAGCTCAGGTCATGACCTCACGGTTCATGAGTTTGAGACCTGCATCGGGCTCTGTGCTGACAGCCCAGAACCTGGAGCCTGCTGCTTTGGATTCCGTGTTTCCCTCTCTCTCTAGGCCTCCCCTGTTCATTCTCCCCACCCCCCTAATATAAACAAACATTAAAAAAAAATTTTTTTAAAACAGCTTGCTGAGAATCAACCCAAATGACTGATGAACTCAAAAAAGGTATAAACCTTGCAAATCAAGATAGGACACTGAGGATAAATCTATATCCTGCTGTCGGCAAATAAACAGGAGCCATTTTGGAAACCCTTTTGAAATCTACTGCAAGGGCTGTGAACATACTCCTACTCCAAGAATTAACAATTCTCTTTTTGGACATTAAGTTTATTCCTATAAGTCCTTGAATAATTTAAAAAACAAAACAACCCTCACCTACTATCCATTTTTTTAAATGTAGAAAATTAAAATCTTGAAGGGAAGTTTAAGCTGCAGGGCTTACCAGCTCGGCGCCAGGTTACCCGCTATGCGTTCCAGGTGACAGCAGCTCTTAAGGTAGGGGTAACGGCCCTCCTCTTCCCACATGTACAGATGCAGAGAGTTGTCCATGGATGTGGTGAGGACATGCAGAGAATCCTTCAAAGGAGACCTGGAGTGAGTGCCCAGAGGCACAGTCTAAGCAGTGAGCAGCGCAGGGAGACGGGGCATACATACCGTCCATAAACTGCCAATGGTCCTCTGGTGGTCGTCAAATCGTTGCAGTAGGTGCCCACTGATGGTGAAGACGAACAAGTACGGTCCGCTCTCAAAGATGATCAGATTTCCATCACCGGCTTCCATCCAAATCGGACTCTCCATGTGAAGCGGCAACAGGAAAGTTGCGATCTGCTGGGCTGTTTTCATGCAGAACAAACGCATGTTGGGTCATTTAGTCAGAACGGGGTCTTTACATGGATGAGGAAACATATTTGTTACTTTCATGGGACGTCAGTCCGGTGAGGAAAATGAAGGACAGGCTGGTGACAGATACAGGTCATTGACCACGATAACAGGTGTTAGGACATGGGAACAGAGGGCGGTGGACAGTGACAGCTCAGGCACTTGAGGGGGCGTTGGGACCCAGGCCCGAAAGCAGGATACCCAAGGCGCAGCTGGGTGGCTCAATCCGTTGAGCATCTAATTCTTGATTTTGGCTCAGGCCATGATCTCACAGTTAGGAGATCAACTTCCTGCTGGGCTCTATGCAGGGCCAGACACGGAGCCTACTTAAGATTTTCTGTCTCACACTCTGTCTCCGGACACCTGGGTGGCTCAGTTGGTTAAGTTCTGATTTCGGCTCAGGTCTTGATCTCACTGTGAGTCAAGCCCCATGTTGGCCTCTGTGCTGACAGCTTAGAGCCTGGAGCCTGTTTCGGATTCTATGTCTCCCTTCTCTCTCTGCCCCTCCCCCACTCATGTTCTGTTTCTCTCTCTCAAAAATAAACATTAAAACAGTAAAATAAAAATAATCAAAAATAAAAAGATTTTCTTTCCTTCCCCGCTCATGTGCACACTCTAAAAAAAACAAGTAAATAAAAACACATCTGTCCAAGTGCAGGGTGGAACCTAGAGGTCAGAGCGTGGGCATCAGAGACGCACAGGCAAGGGTTAGCCTGCAGCTAAAGAAATCCCCTCCCGATTCACACAGACCATTTACATACATTTATAGCTTCAAAAGAATGCACGTGTGAGGGGAGGAGACGCTGTGTTTCCGGTTTCCGGTGTGGCACCGCCTACCTTGGATTACTGTTCTGTCTCCAGTCCTCTCAGTTATTAAGTCAAAGGTGGTAAATCCTGTCTTTCTGGAAGAGCCTCTTCGGTACATCACTGTTACCCTGCTTGTCTTCCTTGGGGCCCAGCAGGCTCTGCAGCACGACGAAAACGGGATAGAGAGTGACTGGGGGCTTTCGCCTTCCAACGGTTTCAGCAGGCGCTCTGTGAAAAAGACCTGTTACAGAGAGATTGTTGCACACGCAGTCAGGGGAAGGGGGAAGGAACATCTCCGTGCAGGAGAGACTCTAGAAAAGCCTCCTTAAAAATCCTTATTTTGTGGGACACCTGGCTGGCTCAGTCAGTTAAGTGTCTGACTCTTGATTCAGGTCACAATCTCATGATTGTGAGATCAAACCCCATGCTGGGTGGGCCCTGAGTGTGCAGCCTGCTTACGATGCTCTCTCCCTATCTCTCTGCTCTTCCCCGCTTGCACGCGTGCTCTCTCAAAACAAATAGACATTAAAAAGAAAATCCGTGTTTTGTGGGGTGCCTGGCTGGCTCAGCCTGTGGCACATGTGACTCTTGATCTCAAGGTCAATTCAAGCCCCACACTGGGCATGGAGCCTACTTAAAAACAAAAACAAAAACACACACACACACAAAAAAAAAAAAAACCCAAATCCTTGTTTTATAGCCAAACTGTATTCTGAATCTTTGGAAGCAGAGTATCACGGCTTGTCACTTGACATCCAAGGACCTCACTGTCTTTCTATCCTGCCTGTGGTGATCACAGAGAGCGAAGGCCCTGCAGCCACACTTCTGGCATGCCTTGGAGGTACAGAAGCGTCTGGCCATATTGGAGCCCAGATCAAGTGGCCTTTGACTCGACAGATCTTCCCTCCTTGGAGAAGGGGTCAAGGGTGGTTTTGCTTTTGCTGCATTCTCTCAGCTCCTTGCTTTCTGGTGCCCCGTCCACCTGTGCCATGGTAAAAATGGCTCGGCTCAAAGGCCACAGACTTTCTCCGAGTGCCACTGAGAGGCAGACCCATGGCCTTCTTTGTACTTTCTAGCCACAGTGGCTAAGAGCAAGGAAGGCTAAAGTCCACAAGGTTCCTAGAGATCCCCCGCTCTTGCAAGCCCCCTCACCTTCCTCTAGCTCTTTGGACGATTCAGGCTTCTCGATGCAAATTTTCATGAACGAACGTTTGTTTTTGCACCTAGACACCATCACTTCCAAGAACACTGCTTCTTGGCTATCGAAAGGGATTCTCAATGTGCTATGGACTTTGAGAGACGGGAGCCCTGTGTCTGGTCCTTGCTGAGTTTTCTACAGGTTCTCCGACACTTCCTGAACTTCACCTTCCTAATGCTTGACCCTGTCCCCCCAAGGTTAACCCGCAGAGCAACACTTACCCTGGGTAAGATATTCTGATGCATCCCAGACGCAAAGATCCATTTCATGTCAGGAGAGCAGTGTAGGAGGTCAATACTATATTTAAATGCATGGACTTTAGAAACACACCTGAGCTCAGGCACTGTCAGCGTGTAGATGTCACCTTCAGAATTGCCTACCTGAAACCAAAGCACCACCGCCATGTTAACGGGAGGCGCAGAAGATTATAAAGCACACAAAAGGCAGCACCGTCAGATGCAAAACATCCTGTTTCTGGGCGCCTGGGTGGCTTCACTGGGTTAAGTGCCCAACTCTTGGTTTCAGTTCAAGTCACAATCTTATGGTTTCTTGGTCAAGTCTCGCATTGGGCTTCGTGCTGACAGCACAGAGCCGGCTTGGGATTCTCTCTCTCCCTCTCTGTCTGCCCCTCCCCTCCCACTCATGCTCTCTCTCTCTCTCAAAATAAACTTCGAAAAGTTTTTATTTTAAAATATATAGTACTGTTTCTTCCATCACATAATGGAGATTAAAACCTGCCTCAACGTTGTGAGAATGAGCCCAAGGAATAAAACTTTTTAAGCCCCAGAGCATTCTTCTCAAGGACAGTTACTCATTAGCACACCAACACGGTTTTCTCTATGTCTCCCCAACCCCTCAGCTCTCCCTCCACAGTCCATGTCCAAGATCGTGAACTGCACAATGTACACTTGAAAGAAGGGACATGGGTATGAAGTAACCCAGGGATTTTTTTTTTCTTTTTTGGAAGAATGACCAGGGGAACGTACTTGCGCCAGATCAAAGGCCAAGATGGTAGCAATGTTTGTACGACCAACATTCTTTGGTCTGTTTTGACCCTTGGGGTACATGGTAGGGATGACTCCAAGAAGACAGACTGTGATGTGACAATAATGGGGCCACGGTGGCCGAGGCAGCAGGCATTTTGTTTTGTGTGCCCCCTCCAGATGCAGGGCTTCCTTACCATCAGAAATGGGCCGTCCTCTGAAAGACAGACTTCCAAGGAGAAGCAGGCCAGAGATATGGGGAAGGCAGCCAGGGCGTCCCGATCCTGACAGTTCCACACTTTGACAGTTCCTTTCAAATCCACAGTGACTGCCAGATGCAGGTGAGGGAGGGTCACCAGATGCGTGATACTAGACTGCTGGACAGGGCTTGACCAGATCGTAGTGCCCTAGAGAAGGAGAGTAACACCGAATGTGTGCCAGGAACTCCAAACACCCGCGGTGCTTTCACCTGCCAGTGTTTATTTGGAGGTCTCCTCCAAATTGGAGATGTTCTTGCTTCTGGGGAAGAAAGGAAAACAAGAAGATACCCCCTTGAGGGGACAGTGAACACAAAAATGCAATATATTCAAACAATGGAAGAGCTCACTAGATGACAAGCATAAAGAATGATCAGACTTCTGGGCTCAAGTCAGTTCTGCATCTTTTTATTTAAAAAAAATTTTTTTTAGTTTATTTATTTTTGAGAGAAGAGAAAGAGTGAGTAAGCAGGCAAGGGGCAAAGACAAAGGTAGAGCATCCCAAGCAGGCTCCGCACTGTCAGCGAAGAGCCCAATGCCCAAGGTGGGGCTCAGACTCACAACCCAAGAGATCATGACGTGAGCCGAAATCAAGAGTCAGGCGCCCAACCAACTGAGCCCCGCCCCCCAGGCACCCCAGTTCTGCCTCTTTCTAATGGTGTGCCGTCCGGCAAGTTACTTATCATTGTAGCTTCTTACCGGGCTGTTTACATTTCACAGCACATGAAACACACTTAGAGTTCTGCCCAGTACACAGGAGTCCAAAGACTATCAACTTTCACAACTGTTATTCCATCATCAATCTTGTACATTGTAAGTAAGATAGAATAGTTTCCCTTCTAGATTTTCTTTAGCCTTTTAAAAATTGTGAGGTATATCAAAGAGATAAGAATATAAATATAAATGTAAAAATCGTTACAAAGTGATCATATAACTATGTTTTTTAAACATTTATTTAGTTTTGAAAGAGACAGAGCACAAGTGGGGGAGGGGCTGAGAGAGAGGGAGACACAGAATCCGAAGCAGGCTCCCAGCTCCCAGCTGTCAGCATAGAGCCCAACACAGGACTCAAACTTACAAACTGCAAGATCATGACCTGAGCCGAAGTCTGACACCTAAATGACCAAGCCATGCAGGTGCCCCCATGTAACTACTTCTAAGCCACTTGTACTTGTGTTATTTACTAACCTCTCTAGCCTTCCCAAATATAACTACCATTTTGACCCCTAACACTAAGAGGGTGCCTGTGTAGCTTTCCAAATCATCCCCAAATTGGGTGGCTTAAAATCAAAACTAGAGATGAGATATCACCGCATACTTGTCAGAATGGCTAAAATAAAAAACATAAGAAATAAGTTTCATTGAGGATGCAGAGAAAAGTCTCATGCACTGCTGGTGGGAATACAAACTGGTGCAGCCACTGTGGAAAACAGTATGGAGGCTACTCAAAAAATTAAAAAAAGAGGGGCACCTGGGTGGTTCAGTTGGTTAAGCGTCCAACTTCGGCTCAGGTCATGATTTCACGGTTCATGGGTTTGAGCCCCATGTTGGGCTCTGTGCTGACAACTAGCTCAGAGCCTGGAGCCTGCTTCGGATTCTGTGTCTCCCTCTCTCTGACCCTCCCCTGCTTGCACTGTCTCTCAAAAATAAACAAAAAAATTTTTTAATTAAAAAAGAACTACCAGGGGTGCCTGGGTGGCTCAGTTGGTTAAGCATCCGACTTCAGCTCAGGTCATGAACTCACAGTTCATGAGTTCAAGCCCAGTGTTGGGCTCTGTGCTGACAGCTCAGAGCCTGGAGCCTGCTTCTGATTCTGTGTGTCCCTCTCTCTGCCCCTCCCCTGATCGCACTGTTTCTCTGTCTCAATAATAAAATTAAAAAATTTAAAAAAAAAACTACTTGGGGCGCCTGGGTGGCTCAGTCGGTTAAGCCTCCGACTTCGGCTCGGGTCAGATCTCACGTTCGTGGGTTCGAGCCCCGCGTCAGGCTCTGTGCTGACAGCTAGCTCAGAGCCTGGAGCCTGCTTCCGGTTCTGTGTCTCCTTCTCTCTCTACCCCTCCCCCTCTCATGCTCTGTCTCTCTCTGTATCAAAAATAAATAAAACATTTAAAAAAATTAAAAAAAAAACTACCATATGATCTAGTAATTCTACTACTGGGTATTTACCTAAACAAAACATTAATTCAAAAAGATGTATCAATCCAAGGTTTGTTGCAGCATTATTTACAATACCCAAGATATGGAAGCAACCCAAGTGTCCACTGATAGATGAATGGATAAGGAAGATGTGGTATATATAGACAACGGAATATTACTTGGCCATAAAAAATAATGAAACCTTGCCATTTGCAATACCATGGATAGATCTAGAGAGTATAGTGCTAGGAAATCCGAGAAAGACACATACCATATGATTTCACTCCTGTCTGGAATTTAAGAAACAAAACAAACAGAAAAAAAGAAATAAACCAAGACTATAGAAAACAGTTACCAGAAGGGTGGGTGAATGGGGGAATGGGTGGAATAGACGATAGGGATTAAACAGTACACTTTTCAGGCCACCTGGGTGGCTCAGTTGGTTAAGCATCTGACTCTTGGTTTTGGCTCAGGTCATGATCTCATGATTCATGGGTTTGAGACCCACGTTGGGCTCCGTGCTGACAGTGAGGAGCTTGTTTGGATTCTCTGTCCCCCCATCCCTACCACACTCTGTGTCTCAAAATAAACATTAAAAAAAAAAAAAAAGAGTACCCTTATCACAATGAGCACTGAGCAATGTATAGAATTGCTAAACCACTATATTGTATACCTGAAACTAATATAATGTTGCATGTTAACTATCCTGAAGATTTTTTTTAAATAAGTAAAAAATAAACCCTCTCCAAAAAATTTTTTTTCATGGGTTAAGACAGAAGTTTTTGTTATCTCAGTTTCTGATAGAAATTCAGGTACAGCTTGGCTAGGTAGTTCTGGCTCAGGATGTCTTAGGATGCTGAAGTTGGCTTCACAAGGACGAAACTCAAGATGGCTCACCCATATGGCTGCAAGGTGGTGCTGGATACGGGCAGTCCTCAGTACTTCACCACACAGACCTCTCCGCAGGGCTTCTTAAGGGTCCTCATAACATTACTGAGCCAAAGACTCAGAGAGGAAGTGTCTTTGATGACCTAGCTTCGGAAGTTATGCACCATTATTTCCACAATGTCCAGTTGGTTACAAAGGTCAGCCCTGTTCAGTATGGGTGTGGACTACCTGAGATCGGGAACATGGGACGTCTGAGAGGCTGACACAGTCCACCTGCAGTCCCGAATCCACCCCTGTCCTACGTGCAAACACACTCCCCCTCTCTCCAGTGCCCCCCAACAGCTCACCATCACTGCATCATCTCAAAATCTAGGATCTCATGGTTTAATGAGATGAGGCTCTTTAGATTCAGTTCATCTTGATGTGAAAACCTTAGAACTAAATATACAAGTTATCTTTCCACCCCCTGAGCCCCAACATACAAAGGTAGGGCATTATCAGTAAGGATAGCATTATAGACACTATCATTCAAAAAAAAAGGGGGGGGGGGAGGGATGGGGGTAGAGGGATGGGAATTGCTGCTACACAGAAAATTTGAGATCCAGTAGAGAACGTGCTGGTAGTATGCTGATCAGGATTCAAAGCCTGGGAAAGATTCTTCAAGACTCTTGGCGCTGTCTTCTGAGCTCTCCTGCCCTTTCCATACACAGTGGCCCAACTCTGCAGGGGAGTGGTTTTTGCAGCCAGCTTCTTCCCTGTGAAAGTTCCAGATTCCAAGTCCTCTTCTCCTGCTTTGATATCTCAGCCCCTTTAAGTTCAAGCTGGCAGCATTTGTCAGTACGAGTCTCTGAACAACTCTGTGGGTCTCCGAAGAAACTTCCTGGACTTTATGTCATCCAACAAGAGCCACATTCACAAATCTTTGAGATAAATCCTCTGATACCCTGGGCTGCGGCTGGGGGCTGCCAAGGACAAACTTAGAGGGCCAGTGCTTGTCCGAACAGTTCTGAGGCACCCCCACTTAGATCTTTCGGTGATCTAAAAAAGAATTTTGCTATGGGTGCTTGGGTGGCTCAGTTGGTTAAGCGTCTGACTCTTGGTTTTGGCTCAGGTCATGCTCTCACTGTTCTTGAGATCAGACCCGTGTCAGGTTCTCCACCGATAGTGCAGAGCGTGCTCAGGACTCTCTCGAGCGTGCTCTCGTGTGAGCCTTCGCTCTCTCGCTCTCTGCCCCTCCCTGACTCAGGCTCTCTCTCTCTCTTGCTCTCAAAATAAACAAAGAATTTTGCAATCACCCTTTCACTTCACCCTTATAGTATGGTTTACGGACACTGCCCTGGATTGAGATCTTGCTTGGAGTTAAATTTTAACATCATTTGCCATCTTGAAAGGCTGATTTTCAGAACCAGTAATCCTTGGCTCCCTTTTGACAGTCCTCACGTCATCCTCCCTTGTGTTTTACTATAAGCAGCAAGCAGCAGCCAGCGTTCAGATTCTGCCCGGAATTGTCCTTCGCAAGATCACTCAATTCATTGCATATGTCTGCTCGTTTCCACGTTACCCTGGGGGACGGTGTTGCTCAACCTTCTGCAGCTGTGTAGCAAGGAGCCGGTCTCCTCCAGTGTCCGATAACAGTTCTTACATCTTCCTTTAATCTTCACTGACAGCTTCATGGCAGCCCGCTAGGTTCTTGCTAACAGTCTCTTCAAGGCCCAAAACTCTCCTCAGAGCTTTCACAGCTGCTTCCCACTGCCTGGTTCCAAAGCTTCTTCCACATCTTAAATTTTTGTTATGGCAGCACCCTGCTTCCGGGTAGTAAAAACTGTAATTAGGGAGCACCTGGGTGGCTCAGTTGGTTGAGAGTCTGACTCTCCAGCAGCTCAAAGCAATCACCACTGGTATCTCCTACAGCTTCTGCTGGTCAGCCATCCAGGAGCCGATGCAGCGGTGGCCCCGGTTTAGGGATCCTCGCTGGGGCGCCGCAGGTCGCCCGGGGAGGTAAGGCTCTGCAGGACGGAAGACCAGCGTCCACGCTGGTTCGCTCACGTGACTGCAAGCTGGGGGTGGCCGTGGGCAGAAGGCCCAAGCTCTTTGCCCTGTGGGTCGGCATGCACTGGATTGCTTGAACCTCCTCGGGGACGGGCGACAGGTTTCCCCGAGAGCAAGTTATCCAAGAGTGCCCCTTTCCCGCCTCTTTTAGCTTCATGGAGCCGTGCTGACGTAGGAGATCGTGTGCTTCAGGAGCGCCCTTCTGACTTAGTTCGTCATTCTCCTGCCACCTCGAATATTCATAAAGGGGTATTTATCATACTTTAGAAGACCCCGTGGGTGAAAGAGACATTATGTAGATTTCTAAAGTTTATTTTAAGAGAGAGAGCGTGCGCCCGCGCGCATGAATGGGGATAAAGGAGGTAGGACGGGGTGGGGGGGTGATAATCCCAAGAAGGCCCAGCATGGTCAACACAGAGCCCGACACGGGTCTTGAACCCACAAACCAGGAGATCACGACCTCAGCCCAATCAAGAGTCAGATACTAAATTGACTGAGCCGCCCAGATGCTCTAAAGAATCATTATACAACTTTTACAGGGAGAAAAGAGAAGTCCAAACAGGGAAAGCCAAGAAAATATAAAAATTTGGGACCCACGTTGGGATTTTCCAGTTCGCTATCCAGTGATTCTTGCACTATTTTTCTAATCATGATATGAAAGACCGTGTGCTCCTTAGCAGTGATCAGAGTTAGAGACCACTTTCTAAAAAATCCTATGTATCCGGTTGCCAGAGAGTGGGGTAGAATAGGTAGTGGACACACAGCACCCCGAGTTTCACAGTCCACATTACCAACAGAAAATAAGTCCTTGCACAAATTTATATCTAGAAACGTACACTGAAAAGTGAATTTTCTGTGTGTCTATAGGCTAGGTGAAAGGGTCACAGATTACCAATTAGCAGACCTGCTCTGAAACTCTTCCTGTCACCAATTCCTATCAAGTCTCCCCAGCACATGTTTCCCGCGTGGAAGAGGACGGACGTGCGCGTAGGTTCCCTGCGCGCCTCATCGGCCAGACTCACCTCCTGCACGTCCCAGGCGTAAAGTATGCGCTTGGACGACACCGTACAAATGACGGACTTCTCCTGTCCACCCACCGTGGCGCCGTTTCCTGACAGATAAGCCATAGGTCCTATGATTCCTAGAAGGAAACACAGACAACACTTGAGGGATGATGCAGTTAAATAAAGAGAATTCTGGAAAGGTAACTAAGTTTTCCTGCACCCTCTTGGGAGAGTTTAGAGAGGAGAAGAGCTGGGTGGGCTTCAGAGTCATCCAAACACGGGTTCCATTGCAGATTGGCCATGTGGGAGACCCTGGCCAATTGGTTTTTCTCCTTCCTGTCAGTTTCTATAGATATAAAATGGGGATAAAATGTCTCCCTCGGAGACATGAAATAGGTACTGGGATGGGGCGCCCGGGTGGCTCAGTCGGTTGAGCATCCAAATTCGGCTCAGGTCATGATCTCATGGTTTGGGAGTTGGAGCCCCACATTTGGCTCACTGCTGTCAGCACAGAGCCTGCTTTGGACCCTGGGTCTCCCTCTCTCTGTACCTCCCCTGCCTGTGCTTATTCTAAAAAATAAGACCTTTAAAAGAAGACATAAAAACATAAAAACAAAAGAGGTACTAGGAATAAAGCAAACAGTAGAACCTCTGTTATTTAAGTTTTCTTTCTGTTTAAATTTTTTATTCTAGGAGGGATGGGAAGCCTGTGGAGAAAGGGAGTCGTAGAGAGCCTGATCTGGTCTTGTGACCCTGGAGGACAAGAGAAGAAGCGGGGAGACCAACGACAGTTATCCACGGCACCCTGGTCCCATCAACTTTTAATTTTCTTTCTCTTCGCTGAATTTTCATACAGGGGGAAAATAGCGCATGTCTTAAAATAAGTTTGTCACATTCCTCTAGGTGGCTCCTAGCCACATACCAAGGTTCCTAGTTGCTTCTTTGAAGACAAAGTCCTCTGGCTGCACCAAGGCCATCCGATACTCCAGCCTTGTTTGCTTCAGGAAGAACTGCTTCCAAGTCTGGGAGCCCAGGCACGTGGAGAGGTTGCAGAACCTCCATTTCTTCAGACACAGGTTTCTGGAAACAAAGTCATAACCCCACCCCCAGGCTGCCGATGGTCAGCCCACCTCCTCGGTAGCACGGGTCTCACGAACCCCTTCCTCGCGCAGAGCATCGCCCATGCCTCTCCCACGCAGGCCTCCTCGGTACACAATCGACGTCCTCCCCCACGAGGCACACCTGCCTTCCCCCGTTGCCCCTCCCTTGCTCACCTCCACAGGCGCTGGTTCTCCGCAACCCTATTCCATTCCTGAGGGAGAGAAAGGAAGGGGTGAACAGGCAGTCAGCACCCAAAGGCTGGCTCTTCCTCTGCTATCGCGTGTTCCAGGAGCAAGACCCACACCGCTTCACCAGCCAGCAATCTGGCGCTCAAGGCCCTCCTAGTCTGCGGGGGACTAGGGGACGTGGTGACAGCAGAGGCCCATCAAGGGTAAAACAGGCCCTTGGGATTCCGGTGAGAGTTCGGAGGGAGAAATGTGAACTTTCTGGAGCTTGAAACGGGGGCCACAAGGACCACTTAGTCAGTACAGCAACTCCTGGGTCTCCGTTTGCCCTTTTCATTTAACAAAACAGGGGGCCCTCAGAGGTGTGACCCCCCCCCCCAACACGCCATGTACCACTCCACTATTCTGCAAATCAGTGCTCAAACTGGTCAAGAGAAGCAGCCAAGGGGTGCCTGAGTGGCTCGGTTGGTTAAATGTCCGATTTGGGCTCAGGTCATGATCTTCTGGTTCATCAGTTTGAGCCCTGAGTCAAGCTCTTTGATGGCAACTTCAGATTCTGTGTTTCCCTCTCTCTGCCCCTTCCCCACTCAGACTTTGTCTCTGTGTCTCTCAAAAATAAACATTTTTTTTAAAAAATGTTAAAAAAAAAAAAAAAGAAGCAACTGAAATCCAGGGCCATGGATCTATGGGAGCTGAGCAGATGGGCCTCAACAAGGTAAACTTAAGCAAAGAGGGAGGCTGTGTGGGTATAAGCCTCCGGTAATCAAGATCTCAAAGCTGCGGACGGAGGTTAAAGGGGTCTTGTGCAAGGACTTGTGGAGGGGTGTGGGGGCGGGTCGTGGAGAGCATTTACCCTGTTCACTTGGGAAGCCTGGAGCAAGCTGAATGCGTCCAGGAAAGAGAAGATTTTGAAAATCGCCAGATCGGGCAGTTGGAGCTCCATCGTGCGTGGCCGAGCCTACAGCCAGTCCCCTCCCTCCTCTCCGGTTGCTCTGAATTTAAAGGCCTGGCCCGGCTCCACGGGCCCCGGGAGGGTTTCCAGCGGCAGCTCATCAGGCTCTGATGCGGACAGGCTGCAGGTGCGCGCGCATGCTCCCCTTCGGCCTCGTGCGGGAGGCCCCCTCCCTGCGCTTGCCTGTTAGTGCTCATTGTGCCAACGTGTGCGACAGCACCTTTGTTTGTGTTTTTGCACCGTGAACTGAAAGTGCAGGGTCTGGGGCAGCTCTAGGTGCTGAGGAACTTGTCAAGACTCTAGGAAATTCTGACTGACACACTCACATTCGTCAAACTCAAGTCTCTGTGTGACAACCTCCAAGTTCCAAATCACTGGGATAGGGACTCCACGTGGCACATTTATATGCCTATTTGGAAACATGGAATCTGGCCAGCGCGGCCTATCTCGCAGCATCAACACAGCCCCTGGGGCTCTACCTTGGTGCAGGTCACTTTCCAGAGGAAGGAGACAGCTTCTTTTCTGGGTCACAGAGGCCTGCGCTAAGGGCACAGGCCTCGTCTGAGATGGCTCTCACAGGTGGTGCCTTTCTCTTGTGACCCAATACTTTTCTTCCATAAACTTAACAACTGATTGACTGTTCTCTTTTTTTTTTAATTTTTAAATTTTATTTATTTATTTAAAAAATTCTTTTAACATTTACTTTTGAGAGATAGAAAGAGACAAGCGTGAGTGGGAGAGGGACAAAGAGAGAAGGAGACGCAGAATCTGAAGCAGGCTTCAGGCTCTGAGCTGTCAACACAGAGCCTGACGTGGGTCTTGAACCCATAAACTGTGAGATCATGACCTGAGCCAAAGTCAGATGCTCAACTTACTAAGCCACCCAGGTGGGCCTTATATTTACTTATTTTGAGATAGAGAGAAGTGGGGGTGGGGTAAGAATCCCAAGCAGGTTTCACACTGTCAGTGCAGAGCCAGATCTGGGGCTCGAACTCATGAACCATGAGATCATGACCTTAGCCAAAACCAAGAGTCAGATGCTTTACTGACTGAGCAACCCAGGTGCCCCTGATTCCAGTATTTTCTATGAGTTACTGTCTGAAACTCGATGGTGATCACCCCTAAGACTGCTGCCTCCAGCCTGACCCATAGTAGTGGTTCTTAGAAGCGCCATTTCTCTACAATTATCTACTCTGTTGTCCAAAACCAGACTGGGCTTTTTTTCTTTTTTTTTAATTAAAATTTTGTTTTAATATTTATTTTTGAGATAGAAAGAGACAGAGTATGAGCAGGGGAGGGGCAGAGGGAGAGGGGAGACACAGAATCTGAAGCAGGCTCCAGGCTCTGAGCTGTCAGCACAGAGCCCAACATGGGGCTTGAACTCATGAACCATGAGATCATGACCTGAGCCTAAGTCTGTGACTTAACTGACTGAACCACCAGATTGGGCTTTTCTGGAATAAATGTCCTCTTCCTCAGAATTTGCAGTGGGAAAATTTTCACACTAACAGGGCCATGAAGTACAGACCTGACAACTATGGGAGACACATTTTTCATTCTGTTGAATTAGGTTCATGGGAAACTTGTTTAAAGGCAATGTATTTCAAAGAGAAATAAATTGTCATAAAGAAAAAAAAATTCTGGTTTCAAGAGAGATAAAGGGAGTCTTATAATATCTTTCATATCAATAATTCAAGTCCTTTCTATGTCAGTTTCCCTGAACCATGCCATTTTACTAATTATAAAATTAAAATGCAATCTGTGGGGACATCAGTCTGTTAAGCATCCAACTTCAGCTCAGGTCATGACCTCATGTCATGAATTTGAGCCCCCATCCGGCTCTGTGCTGACAGCTCAGAGCCTGGAGCCTGCTTCGGATTCTGTGTCTCCCTCTCTCTCTGCCTCTCCCATGCTTGCACTCTGTCTGTGTCTCTCTTTCTCTCTCTCTCAAAAACGAACAAACATAAAATAAAATAAAATAAAATCTGTGTTTTGGTGTGCTGAATTCAAGTGAATGAATAAGCTCTTGACTATTCACTACCTTTAATACCAACAAAAAATATATGTTCAAATTTATTAGACCTTGATATACATCATAAATTGTCTTCAAATATATTCATGTATGGACAAATAACACCAGGGGCTGCACACCTGTCCGAATGCCTGAAATAAGAAATAAGTGTTGGTGAGGATGTGGAGAAAACGGAACCCTTGGGCACTGCTGGTGGGAATGCAAACTGGTGCAGTCACTGTGGAAGACATGTCTGGAGGTTCCTCAAAACATTAAAAATAAAACTACCTGATGATCTAGTCATTCCACTAATAGATTTTTACCCAAAGAAAACAAAACCACTAATCCAAAAAGATATAGGCACCCCTCTGTTTATTACATCGTTTAAAAGAACTGAGATATGGAAGCGGCCCAAGTGTCCATTCATAGGCAAATGGTAAAGAAGATATGATCCGTAAGATGTATATAAAATGGAATATCACTCAGCCTTAAAAAAAGAATGAAATTTTGCCATTTGCAACAACATGGATGGATCAAGAGAGTATAATGCTAAGTGAAATAAGTCAGAGAAAGACAAATACCATGTGATTTCACTCGTATGTGGAATTTTAAAAAACATGGAAAAGGGGAAAAGATACAAAAAACAGACTCTCAAATATAGAGAACAAACTGGTAGTTACCAGAAGGGAGGTGGGGGAATAATGGGTGAAATAGGCAAAGAGGATCAAGAGTAGTTACTAAGATGAATCACTAAGAATTGTTGAATGGCTTTAATGGACATCTGAAACTAATAAAACACTGTATGTTAATTATACTGGCATTTTTTAAAGCCTCAAATTCAGAGAATTCCTAAGGAAAAACAAAAAGAAAATAAATAAATATCTATAACACTTGTGGGAGAAATCTTAAGTTTCCCAATATAGACACTATAAATATAGTGTATATAGCGTAGATATAGGGTACAGTATATATAACTATATAAATGACTTGAATATACTTATAGTCAATTAGATGTGCCAAAAGCACTCAATTCTAATATCTCTTTTGTCTAACCCCTCTAAATTTTTATTTTATTTTAATACTTTTAATGTTTATTTATTTATTTATTTAGGGAGAGAGCAAGCGTGAGTGGGGGAGGAGCAGAGAAAGAGAACCCCAAGCAGGCTCTGTGCTGTCAGTATGAAGCCTGATAATGGGCTCAAACTCACGAACCATGACCTGAGCTCAAACCAAGAGTCTGACGCTTAACCTACTGAACTACTCAGGCGCCCCCCTCTCTAAAATTTTAAAAGCTTGTCTCAGTGTGGAATCGATAAAAGACAAAATACCCCAAAATGAAACAGCACATGGGACTAGAACTTGGTGATAAGCCTCCTTCCAGTTTTAACGGTCCAGGACGTTGAATGTTAGAACTGGTTTTCAGGTTGCTGCCCACCCATACCTTCTGTAAAGAAGGAATGGTGATTTCAAACTGTCTCAGGATCTCAATCTCTCTTTCTCTCTCTGTCTCTCACTGTGTTTCCTATTCTCTCTCTGATTAGGCATTCCTGCAATTTCTTCAGGGTTCTTCATCCTACCTGCCTCCAGCCTATGGGTCCCTGTGTTTGTATAACAAATGTGCAACAAATGGACGTTGTAAGTACTCAAGACACTCTCCCTTTGTCCCTCACTCTTCCCCCGATCAGGTAAATCACTTATCTTCATTTCATTGAGGTCTTTTACTTGGGTTTTATCTTGTTCTTTCATTTGGAACACATCCTTCTGTGTCTTCATTTTTCCTAGACTCTCCGAGCTGGTTTTTACTAAACAGCTACCTCTCCCCGACTTGGCAGAGTGGCCTGTGTCGGATTAACTTTATCAGCCAACCCTGCCCTATCCCGGGGTTGTCTCTCAAACCTTGGTGATTCTCCAAGTGTTTTATTTTTCGTGGCTCCTAGAAGTTGAGGGTGTGCCAGGACCTGTCAGTGTCCCGAAGGGGAGGATCACAGTCAGCACCTATATTCAGGCTGACTGGAAGCCTGACCCTCAGGCAGCAACTTTTAAACATATACAAACATACCTCTTTCAGGGGAAGATGGGTGTTTCTGTCTGCTTCCTGTGTGCTGAGCCCTGGGGTGACAGCCAGCGGGGAACCATTTCTTTCTTCACTACTGTTCTGTTGAACCTGTGAATACAAGTCCCACTGGCCACCAGAGCCAGGCTATCAAGAGATAGATATCAAGAGATGTGTCCTCTGGGCAGAAGATACAAAATCCAGGGCACCGGACATGTGCAAAATCTTACTCTATTTTCTTCCTAGAAGAAGGAAACATTGAAGCTCAGAATGTTGAAGTATGTTGAACATTCAACCTCCTGATTCTGATGGTACAAGCAACGGGGAACTGAAGCTTCTTTGGGGTAGAATCCCTTCTCTCCCTTAGCCAAGCCAGCATTTCTCTGCCCAAGAAATAGTGAATTAACCTAGTTAACCCTGCAGTTGTATAACTAACACCATAATGAAGACACAGAACAGTTTCATTACTGCCCCAAATTCCCCTGCCCCCCCCCAGAGCTGACTGTTGATAAACAAGTGTTTTTAATTTTAATCTTTCTTAATTTAAAAAAATTTTAGTGTTTATTTTTTGAGAGAGAGATAGAGTGAGTTGGGGAGGGGGAGGGAGGGAGGGAGAGAGGGAGGAAGAGAGAGAGAGAGAGAGAGAGAGAGAGAGAAAGAGAGAGAGACTCTCAAGCAGGCTCCACACCATCAGCACAGAGCCCCATGCAGGGCTCGAACTCACTAACCAGGACATCATGACCTGAGCCGAAATCCAGAGTTGGATGCCTTATCAACTGAGCCACCCAGGTGTCCCAATAAACAAGTTCTTAATGAAGTTCAGTTTATCAATTTTTTAATTTAATGAAGAATATTTTTCCTTTTTCAGGTACATTTGCTTACCACAGAGTTACTTTTTGCTTGAATCTTTATTGTTTTGGTCTTTCATATTTAAATCTGGGGTTCATTGTGAATTAATTTTTCTATATGGATTTCCAACTGACATGGAACCACATGTGGAAAAGGTGATTCTTTCATTCTCTGTTACAGTTCATGGACATCTTTGTCGAAAATCAGGTGATTGTCATATATGTTGGTCTATTTGTAAATTCAGTATTAGGCTCCATTAATCTATTTAAGTAATAAACGTATTCCCTTTTTCATGGAGACAGGGGGAAGATTATCCTAATCAGATAAGGGACTGAGATGTCAGGAGGCAGGTCCACAGTATTTTAAGTTTCCATCTACTTCTGGACCACCTGGATGTGACTTGTGGGAAGTGCAGTGTATTTATAAGGGTCCTTATGCTTTGTTGGATCTTAAAATTCGATGTTTTCCTTTTTAGCCCTGAGAGACCATGGGATATTTTAGAGGCTTTATGTCCAACTTTTTTTTTTTTTAACATTTATTCATTTTTGAGAGACAGAGCGCAAGCCGGGGTGGGGCAGAGAGAGAGGGAGACACAGAATCCGAAGCAGTCTCCAGGCTCCAAGCTGTCAGCAGAGAGCCCGATGAGGGGCTCAAACTCATGAACTGTGAGATCATGACCTGAGCTGAAGTCGCACGCTTAACCAACTGAGCCACCGGGGTTCCTCAAGCCTTCTGTCCAACTTCTATTCACCTACTCAGTGGGGTCCAAGAATTTGGCAAATGCCTCCAAAGGAAGGAGAAAACAAATCATACGTTGGGGTCTCGTCCTCCTTCCTCATTTCCCTGCAGTATTGGCCACCTAAATCCTGGCTTCCCTGCCACCCACAAATTTCAATCTTCCTCTTCATTTTGCTTACTTCTCTGACCCTTAGCAACAACTCTACCCAGATCTCCGTGGGCCTGGGTTTTCAGGCTCCCTAATGCTCTTATCAACAGTCCAGTGCCAACAGGCAAAGATTAGATAAAGAATTTTGGCTCCCAGTCTGGCTCACTTCCTTTGACATCTGCCCACTCAAACCCTAGTTACCTAGGCAGCTCTTTGATGATGTCATACAGATTCATTTCTTAAAATCTCATTTCCCTTTTAATCTGGTTTTCATTGGAGCATGAGTCATCCACCAACCACTCCGTCATAGCCAGAAAAGGATGTCTGGTTTCCCGGTTTAAATGATGCCTATATACCCATGACTCCTCTGTTTATCTATCTGTCCCAGGCATCCAATGTGAGTTGAAAGCTATGCAACCTGTTGTTTCCTTAACATTTGTACTTGGATGTTTAAAAGGCATCTCCAACTTCCTGCTTAAAACCATACTCTTTCTGGTCCATGGAGGTACATTTTCCCTGTGTCCCCGTGCATAGTAAATGCCCCTTGCATCCTATTCTCTTGCTCAGGCCAAAAATCTCAAGTTTTTCTTGATTCCTCTTTGCTTGTCACCCTCATCTTCTCTTGTACCTCATCTCTTCCTTCATATCTCAGCTCAAATACTACCTCCACATAAAGTTTTGCCTAAAATTAAAATTTATTTTCCTAAAATAACACTTTCCATCAAGTGTGCCCCCCCTTTTAGACTCTTTTTTGTAAGTTTATTTATTTATTTTGAGAGAGAGAGAGAGAGAGACCGAGAAAGAGCACATTCGTGAGTTGGAGGGGGCAGAGAGAGGGAGAGGTTCTGCACTGGTCAGAGCAGAGCCCCACGTGGACTACGAACTCACAGACTGTGAGATCGTGACCTGAGCTGAAATCGAGATTCGGCTCCTCAACTGGCCCAGTTGCCTAGGTGCCCGAGTGTGGCTCTTTTTGCTATTTAGACTTCATACTTTTAACAGCACCTGTAATTCACTTGTAAATAAATTATTAAGTACATTTATTTGCTTATCTGTTTATCTCTCCCTCAATGGAATATAATTTCTTGGATGAAAGGAATCTGCCTGTGACTCATTTCTGAATAAGCCAAGTCCAGGCTTGTTTCTGGCAACATAAGATTTAATTATAACCCAATGGATGAAGGAATGGCTGGATATATTTTAAGCTGATGGGAACAGCAAGTTCCCTGATCGCCACCGTTGCTAACAACCATGGGTGACATGGAAGGGCTCCTGCTTGCTGTAAGGACAAACACAAGTGAGAAATGAGGCTTAATTTTCCCTGTTGAAAATAAAGGAAGAGATTTCCTTCCCTTCCCTTTTTAAAGGGCATTAACTTTGGAAATTCGGCAACTGTATGCCCTTTCTCTGTCTCTTTGATGTGTATAAAATCTTTTTAGAAGTTAAATAAAACTCTTGCCGGAGTACACTTACCGTGATGAGCACTGAGTGATGTAGAGAATTGTTGAATCGCTATATTGTACACCTGAAACTAATATAACACTGTGTGTCAAATATACTGGAAAACAAACAAATAAGATTCCTGCCAGCTTTAGGACCCAGGTAGGTCTTTATGACCAAGGTAAGTCTTTCTCAAGGACCTGGGAGCCATGGTTCTGAAAGCTAAACACCCAGGGAGATAGCCCCCCTCCCTGTCTCACAGTTTCTGTGGGAGGGCAGGAGCCTAACTTCAATGGGTACCTTGCTCCCAGTTGAAAAACCATCTCCTATCATGAAGAGTTTAGTTTTCCTTTGCGTACCAATGAACCAACACAGATGGTTACCCCATTACCAGGGGAACTTAGGGTGAACCATGTAATAAATGGTGCTGTCATGTCTTCTTGCTGGATGATGAGTCATTTATTGTCTAGCTTGAGGACGTGTATGTAATGGATTGTTTCTGCTTGGCCACATCAAAGGGTGAGATTTTTTTTCTGTCTTTGTAATCACTTCGTGGATTGCCTGTGATCCATACCACATTCTTTCTGGCTTGATGCTTATTCAACAATGAAATTTTCTTTTTCTTCTAAATACTTTTTAATGTTTATTTTTGAAAGAGAGAGAGAGAGAGTGTGAATGGGCAAGGGGTAGAGAGAGAGCGAGAGAATCCAAAGCAAGCTCCAAGCTCGGAGCTGTTAGTACAGAACCTGATGCAGGGCTCAAACTTATGAACTGTGAGATCATGACCTGAGCCAAAGTTGAACACTTAACCAACTGAACCACCCAGACACCCCTCTTTTACTTCTACCTTCGTGGGGAGGTTTCCTGGGTTGGGAGATTTTTTTTTTTAACATTTTTATTTTAAGTAATCTCAACATCTAACCTGGGATTCAAACTCACAACCCCGAGAGCAAGATTGCATGCTCCACCGATTGAGCCAGCCAAGCACCCCTGGGAGATTTTGTTTTTAATTACACTTCTCTGATGCCAACAAAGGTGGGGGGAAATTACTTCTTTTGAGGATATGTGAACTTTAAACATGTTCCAAACATGCTCATTTGTCTCAGAGGCAATAAGCCAAAGGGCAAGACAAACATCAGTCACATCCAACCTAAATAAAGAATGAAGTAATGATCACAGATCCAGATATACATAAGTGGGAAGAGTTATGTTGCATATTTTCCCGTCTTTTCATGAAAACAGATACAGGAGAATTAGATTCTTCTGCTCAACAGAATAAGACAAAATATCAAAGAATATGTAATACATATCGCCGTGTAATACCAACCTATTTCCTGTCTTTTTCTGAACAGATCTACATTTTCTAGAAAAATATTTGATGAGCACATGGAGTTCAAGATGAGGCCTCCATGGGGCTTTCTCAACTGTCAGTTACTGAACAGCCTTATAAAGAGAAGAGCCTTTTGCGGTTCTAGGGGAAGAGATGCAAATTAGGGAAGTGCTTAATTGTAGACAATTGGTAAAAATTTGAATGCTAATGGGTAGTTGTTTCTGGGGAGAGAAAGAGAAAAGTCTAGTTTGGCAACAAAACGGGTCTGATTATCTATGCCTCCTTGTATGGGGGTGGGGGTGGCTCTGTTACATCAAGATGAGCCAGTTTCCCAGGGCTTTGTGACTTTCTCCGGCTGGCAGTCACCACAGGATGAGGTGTGAGGTCCATGGACACTCAGATGAGCCTGCCTAGGTGCAAGGGGAAGTGATCCCTCTAAACTGCGGAAGGGGAAGTGATCCCTCTAAACTGCGGAAGGGGAAGATGGTTTTGCCATATTCTTCCATATAGCATCTACTCCACTGCTGAAATTTAATTTCACTGTTTTTCTGGTGGGAAATTCTGCCCATCCATAGCAAACTGGTATTTAAAACATCTTTTGGAGGAACCTATGATTTCCCAAGGTCTTTTTTTTTAATATCAGCCTTTAAAAATTATAATTCTACTTTATGATTGATATGAATCTCATAAAGAAAGAGCCACGTAATTTAGGAAAACCTGTAATTTCTCTCCATAGTTAGATGTTTCAGTCTATCTCAATTTGCTCAGCTTCACCTTCCTCGTGAAAGAACATCAGCAGCTCTTAAACCATGTGAATGTAAATGCCCACGGCTAACATATATGATCTCATAATCTTGAAGAGTCCTGCTAAACCGTTTCCAATGAGAAAATATATTTTCCTAAAATTAATAAGGATTTGGAGAAAATATGATGCTCTGATCTTGCTCTAAGCAACAGGTAAGTTTCTCAGGTCCCCAAAAAGAAGAATAAAGTTGTTCCATTGATGGCCTTTTTGAAGATGGAACCTCTAGTTCGTTTATTAGATTGCATAGAGGGGCGCCTGCGGGGCTTAAGCCGGTTAAGCGTCTGACTTCAGCTCAGGTCATGATCTCACAGTCTGTGAGTTTGAGCCCCACATCGGGCTCTGTCCTGACAGCTCAGAGCCTGGAGTCTGCTTCAGATTCTGTGTCTCCCTCTCTCTCTCTCTCTGCCCCTACCCCTACTCCTCCCCAGGTCACACTCTGTCTCTGTCTCTGTCTGAAAAACAAACATTAAAAAAAATGTTTAGATTGCATCGAGATGTGTATCATACACGCCTGTTGCCCCTTTTACACCCCCTGGGCCCACCCAAGGTTACCTGCGACTGTAAAGGTAAAGCAAGAGGACTTCCCAATGTGCTATCATCTCTACACATCCCAGGTATGGGTGTCTTTTCTCTGCCCGAGGCTTTCTAGTACCTGAGAGGTCCTTGCATGGCTGCCCAGACAGCTACCAGGGATACAGGAATAAAAGCTTCTGAGGGTAGTCCTCAAACACGGGGGCGTGGGAGTTGGTGGGTAAATGTTTCAGTTTTGCATGCTGACCTGGGATGATTCTGCGTTTGCTCCATGGAGCTGCTCGGAGATTCCCTTAGTGGGAGAGAGCGTGGACCGGCACAGTAATGCCACAGCAGAAGGTTTTTCTACCTTCCTGGTCTTGTTTCCCCCCACTTCCTCATTTTTTTTTCCAAGGGGACCATCTCCAAAATAAAGCATGCCATTTAAGTCCTGGTTCTCAGGATCCTCTTTGGGGGAACCAATTCTAAGACAACTAGGATAGCAACCGGTCAAGTGTCAGTCAGATGACAAGGAGGATTGCTGTGCTAGTGTTAATGTCACACTGGTAATGTTGGAAAGGCATGTGGTGGATTGGAATGAGATGGAAAGTAAAGCACAGATTTATGTATTAGCTCTAGAATTTGTACTGTAGGTGGGGAAAGTGATCAGAAGGTCCTAGAGTTACGTGTGTGGTCGATCATAACCTAAGAACATGCTGTGAGAGCCAGAACTCCACCATGACAGCACTTCAACAGATGTTCATTTCTTTTCTTTTCTTTTCTTAATGTTTATTTATTTTTGAGAGACAGAGAAAGACAGATCACAGGCCGGGGAGGGACAGAGAGAAAGGTGACTGAAACAGGTTTCAGGCTCTGAGCTGTCGGCACAGAGCCCGATGCAGGGCTCAAACGCACGAGCAGTGAAGTGACGACCTGAGCCAAAGTCAGACGCTTAACCGATAGAGCCACCCAGGGGCCCCCAGATGTTCATTTCTCGTAGCAAGAAAGCAAACTGCCAAAATTCAGGCCAGGATTTAATTACAAAAGCAGTGGAGTTAAAAGGATGTCAATGCACTGACCTTGCAGGTCTTCTCTGCTAAATTAGGACATTAAGACGGATGGCATAAGACCTTGGTGCCAATGACAGGAACATATATTTGGATCTTCCTGAGACCACCAAACCCTTAGATTCCCCTAAAAAAATCCTCTCTGGGTCTACAGAAGTAATTGCTTTACCTTTGTGAGAGGAGAGCAGGCTCCCGCTATTCTGTGACCATACAAAGGCCTCCTGAAGAGGATGTCTGCCCAACCCCAGTTCCACTCCTGCCCCCTCCAGGGCCTCTAGGTCAGCAACTAGGTTCAGGTCTCAGCAGAGCTCTGGTGAGGAAAGAGTTGATTTACCAAATGAGCTGTGTGCTGTATCTCATTTGTGTTGTCGGGCCCTGGGAAAACAGGTGCAGAAGTGGATTGTGAGGGTTCTCACCTGCTGGGGAAAAGGCTGGGCACAGAAGTACTTATTGATATGAGAGCACTTGCAATAGCTCAGGATCTGACATTGCGTAAAACATATGACACTGGCCCTTGACCCTGCTAGGAGAGCTCTTTGAAGATCTGACATAAGGATGTCACAGTGAGTGAGTCAGACATGCTGGAACTGCCTTGGCAAATAGTAAGGATCAGAGTTTCAGCAAAGGGATATATGAGAATTGAATTATTAGGGGTGTCTGGCTGGGTCAGTCAGAAGAGCATGTGACTCATGATCTTGGGGTCGGGCATTCAAGCTTCATGTAGAGCTTGGGTGTATTACTTAAATAAATAAAACTTAAAAAGAAAGAATTGAATTATTATGCGATTACAGAGAACCCACTAGAATGGCCCTGGAACTGATTATGATTACTATAACCCAGCTGAGTATCATCCGGAGAAGGACCAGAGGTCACTCCTCTCACAAAAGCAAACCAGAATGCATGAGTCAGATAGGCACCAGCATCACTGAGAAGCTCAGCGGCAAGATTTTGTCCTCTGAAGGTCCTGGTGGGGACAGGAAAGTGAGTACAGAGGTGGGCTCCTCAGTGTCAGTGGGGACGACAGCATTGCACACAGCAGGAGCCGGATGGTCAGAGCTCCCTGTCAGAAGCCAGATGGGTGTGGACGCTGTGAGGGGAAAGAAGTCTGGCTTTGCACCCTGGGGGCCCCAATCCACAAGGATTTGCATCAGTGGCGAACAGGCCTTGTTCCTAGGTGTGAGACGGGGAGGGCAGCCAGTAATGGCACTGCTTACCTCCTACAGGTGAAACGATGAAGAATGGGACTGCAGGAGACTCACGTCAACAACTAGGTCGAAAACTGTGAGCCCTTATACAATTTTGAGATCTAAACCAGATCCCAGAGCCTGTTGCTTGAATGGGGACCTGGGTGTCCTTGAGAATGGAACCAACAGACCCTCTTCAAGTATCAAAAATATATAGTCACATGGTCTTTTACCAAAAGGACCTATGACCATGGGCCCAAGTGATTCTATGATGGGGAAAGAGGGATACCCAGATCTACTGAGGGCTGTTGGATATAGATAATGAGCCATATACCTATATGTTATCAGGATAACATAATAGGTATAAACTTCCAGTTATAAACTGAATGAGTCATGGGGATGGAAAGTATAGCAAAAAGAATACAGTCCATAACATTGTATTAACTTTGCACGTGATGGATGATAGCTACACTTGTGGTGAGCATTTCCCAAGGTACATAATTGTCAAATCACCACATTGTACACCTGAAACAAACATATTATATGTCAACTACACTTCAATTAAAAAAAGAAAGAAAAAATCAATCACAGCCCTCGTGTTAAACTGAGGCATATGGAGACCAAACGATACACAACCCAAGCCCATCTTATACTGGATCCGAACTTACCTCATGGTCATTTCTCTGATCTGTGATTATAAAGTCACGATGGTGACACCTGGTTGCTGGCAAATCCTACATGCTGCCTGTATGGCCTGAAACTGAAATTCACTGTAAGAAGAGCCAAGTGAATCCTCCTGAAACTTTCTTGACTCATCAAAATACTGTAGTGCAGAGCTGTTCTGCTTCCAGTAGAACTGCAGCCTCAAAGACAATGGGAATGCAGTCACCACCACAGCCCAAAATCTGGCGACTGCAGAAACAAGCTGGATCATGGCAGATGAGAGTCACCCACTGCAAACCTAACCATGTGGCCGTTCCATGTGTAGCAGCTAGGCAGACGTATTAACTATAGGAACCGATTGACACGAACTCTGGCATGTGACTCAGGGCGGAGAGAGAGAGGGGGAAAGAGGATCCGAAGTGGGATCTGCACTGACAGCAGAGAGCCCTATGCGGGGCTTGAACTCATAAACCATGAGATTGTGACCTGAGTCAAAGTTGGATGCTTAAGTGACTGAGCCACCCAGGCGCCCCTGTCCTCTGCACATGTGAAATACTTAACAGGATGGTCTGCACAACACTGTTTGCCTTCATTCTTAGGTCCTTCAGAACTACAGTTTCGAGGAGGCTGCTCATTCCCACAACTTCCTTCATATTCAATTCAGGAGCTGCTTCAATGTAGTTATATCAATTTTCCTCTCTACACTTTTGGACTTAATCAAACAGTATCTCTTTGTTAAAATGACATTAGTTGGGGGAAGTAATCTCTACACGCAACGTGGAGCTCCAACTCACAACCCCGAGATCAAGAGTCACACACTCCACCAACTGAGCCAGCCAGGCACCCCAAACATTTTTATCTTAAAACATTAATAATGTAAAATAAGCCAGTCATTTAATCATTTGAATCATTTGTAACCACTTAAACTTAGGATGAAACATTTTACATGTCACTTAAAAATATGTATAAGTGGATACCAAATTTAGAGGGATTGAAAGCAAAAATTTTGAAGATTATCATGGTAGACACTGTGGCCGATCAGAACAGTACTGAGAAGGTAAACTTCACCTCCCAGAACTATGCGACATGACCCCATTAAAGTCATTCATCCAAAACTGGGATCTGTGGGATTTATAATACCCAATAACCTCTGAACTTTTCCTTTAAAGTTGGTGTTTTGAGGGACTCTTTTCCCAAGTGGTAGAAAGAGGTACCATTTAGTGCTCGTGGAGAGCACTCCATCCCAGGATTCCTCGCCTTCCCTAAACAAAGCTGAACTTGGCGGATTCCATATATGGTAACCTTCCACTTTAAGATTCTATGAGTCAGTATTAGAAACATTCTAAATTAAAGGTTTCAATAAAGCAAATACATAGTTTTGACTATTGATAAAATAAGTAACTGTATGTGCATATGTGGTAATTTATAGTACTCTGAACATATCTGAAGCTGTCCTTAATACAATGATTGCTCTACAGATAAAAATACAGGAATTCAAAATCTGGGTATGACATACCTTAACCCGCTACAGGTTTGACAAGAACCAGATTCTGGAGTGGACAGTACAAACCACCCCTAAAAAACTGAAATTGAAACTCACAAGATTTAGGCATTACGGAATTTGGAGCTGGAAGAAATTGGTGAGAGTTATGACTATCTTTCCTAATTTCAGAGTTTACTCTCTTGGGGGCATCTGGCTGGCTCAGTTGGTAGAGCAACTCTTGCTCTTGGGGTTGTAAGTTCAAGCCCCATGTTGGGTGTGGAGATTAATTAAAAAATAATTTTAAAATCTTAAAAAAACAACAACACAAAGTTCACTCCCCTCTACTGCCAGACATATGGGCCTTGAAAACTCATTTACTCCCTCCTTCCTGCACCCATTGTTATTTTATTACAAACAAACTGGAAATAAGAAATGTCTTGTCTAACCTATTTCTCACAGCCACTGCAGGAGTCATAGTAGGTGAAGTGGACTTACTCATTTGCAAATTTTTTAGTAGGAAAAGGGTTATATTATTTATTTGTCACTCAGGGAGGATCTTGGGGCAAAAATTACCTAGAAATTTGCCTGGAAAATGTATGGAAATCTGTATAAAAATAATGTCAACTGCCTCATGCTATAATATTTTCAATAATGCAAGGAAGCTGTTGGTAATACTCTATGGTTTTCCTTGCAATACTGTGATCGATTACTGAAATTAACACCAAAGTAATATTACGGAAGATTAAGAAACGGGAGTGAGTTTTCTGTTTTGTCCTTTCCTATTTTTAAAAAAAATTTTTTTAATGTTTATTTATTTTTGAGAGAGAGACAGAATGCAAGCAGGGGAGGGTTAGAGGGAGAGGGAGACACAGAATCTGAAGTAGGCTCCAGGCTCTGAGCTGTCAGTACAGAGCCGGACGTGGGGCTTGAACTCACGAACCATGAGATCATGACCTGAGCCAAAGTTGGACGCTTAACCAACTGGGCCATCCAGGTGCCCCTTTTCCTATTTTTTTTTATTGTCATTGATTTAATATGTGTCACTGAACTTCCTAGTGACTGCCTTTCTTACCTCAGAGAGAAATATCAACTTTTAAACCTTTAATTGCAAAATTCTTGTTGCTTATTCTTTACAACATGATCTTCCTGCAGATAGTCTGTACTAGCTCTGTTTCTGGCATCTTCTAAAATTCCATTTTGGAGATCATTTTCTTCTAATATCCAATTGCCGTAGGGAAATAAATTAGGCAATCTAATTGCATCAGACAGAATTCATTCCAAATGACTTGAGGAAAGAACAAACTTGAAGTGTTTAGATTTCAGATCCTAGTCAAGGAGGGGTCGCTCTAAGAATGTGTACTTCACCTGAAACTTTCTCCTCCTGTCAAAGGCTGCATATTTTCATAGCTTCTCTGCCACCATGAAGGTCTTCTCGAACGCCGTCCTTGTTCTGGTCGTTTCCGTGTGGGCTGTCTTTGCAGTTGGTGAGTTATATATCCTTGCTCTGCCCACATTTTCTGGGGTGTATCCAGGATCATAGGAAAATCAGAGGTAAAAGTGGAAGGTCTGTTTGTTTTATTTAATCCTTTAAAAACTTTTTTTACATTTATTTATTTTTGAGAGAGAGAGACACAGAGCATGAGCGGGGGACGGTCAGAGAGAGAGGGAGACACAGAATCAGAAGCAGGCTCCAGACTTGGAGCTGTCAGCACAGAGCCTGAAGTGGGGCTCAAACCCATGAACTGTGAGATTATGACCTGAGCTGAAGTCAGCCGCTTAAGCGACTGAGCCACCCAGGCGCCCTATTTAATCCTGATTCCTTTAAATTACAGATGTAGAAACTGAAACCCAGAGGAAGAAAGGCTTCCCTCAATGTCATTGGTATCAAAGCTGAGAGTCAAATTCAAACCACTGAATTTATCAAAATACCCAATTACCATCCAGGCATTCAAACCTTAGAAACATTCATTTCCAGAGTCTATTCACATTTCTCAAACCCAAAAAGAACTCTGTAGAAAAGATTAGCTCTGTAGAAATAGAATCAGATATTTTTCTGGTCAATGGCTGGTTTTAGAGTTCATGCTTAATGGTAGGGAATCTGCAAGTGCCTCAATGTGGTGCGTTCCAACCTGTGGGGGCTGGTGGCGTGGGTGAGGAAAAACTTCACAAGGGAGAACAAAAGAGACAGAAGTTTCTTGGGGTGTGGGCGTGGCTTAGTCAGTTAAGCGTTTGGCTTTGGCTCAGGTCATGATCTCAAGGTCTGTGGGTTCGAGTCCTGCTTCGGGCTCTGTGCTGACAGCTCAGAGCCTGGAGCCTGCTTCAGATTGTGTATCTCCCTCTCTCTCTGACCCTCCTCTGCTCGCACTATCTCTCTCTGTCTCTCAAAAATAAATAAAAACACTAAAAATTTTTTAAAAGTTTCTTGAATACATTGCAAGGGAGCAGCAGGCAGGACAGCAAGGGAGAGAGTGTCTGCCAGGAGGTGGGGCTGAGGGGCCACGGTTATAGAGCCAGGAGAGGGCGTGTGGGGACAGATGGAAATTTCCCATTTTTGGTAATCTTCGGAATTGTGCCTGGTTGTCATTGATCAGTCAGGGCCATGGCTGTTTGGAGGTGGGTCATGTAATGAGCCTGTGTGTCAGCTCCCGTGGTCGCTGTGGGTCCTTTTGCCTTGCTCAGGTCTCCATTGCTCAAATCTCTACATTCAACACCTCCTTTTTCCATTTGGACTTTGAAACTTTCATTTACCTTCAATTTTTTTACTTTCTATTGGTGTTCTCTGTACTTAAAATTTTTTTCAAGCCTCTCACATCTTAAGAGGCTCTGTTACCAACTGAAAACTAATCTCCATGCCTTTCATATCTTATGGGGAAAACCTCTCTCCCTCCTCTACTAAAGAAAAACACTCTTTCCTTCCACTCCAATACTGCTGACACCAAATGTGTGGGTTTTCCACACCAAGGAATCCTTCCGTTTTCTGTGGACACCAATTGGGTGTCCTACAGTTTAACGCAATTACGACACTACTACCAGAGATTCATCCAAACAGCACAGGGTCAGGACTCAGTCCCACAAGACTGCCTCTACTTCAGACAGCAGTCACGAGCCTGGGCCTCCAGTACTTCCAGCCAACCAGCTATAAGACAGGAATTCCCCCGACTCCTTTCTCAGGTTTAATAATTTGCTAGAAAGGCTCATAGAGCTCAGGAAAGTGCTTTACTTACTATTTTCAGTTTATTGTAAAAGGCAGAACAGCCAAATGCAGGAGAGGCACAGGGCAAGGTATATGGGAGGGGACACTGAGCTTCCATACCTTCTGAGGGCACCACCCTCCCAGCACCTCAGTGTGTTCAGCCTGGATGCTCTCCAAATCCTTTGGTGTAGGATTTGTATGGCGTTTCCATTATGAACTCCATAAACATCCACTCCACTTTCCATAATGTCAATTATGACATTTCTCAGTGTCAGCTGAGAAAAAGAGGCAAAACTGAAAAAGAACAAAGACCTTGACTTGAGGTCTCAGAATTGCAATCTGGCAAGCACAGATTCCAGAGCTCCCCTGTGCTGCTCTCATGGGAAAACAGGGGGATTTTATGAGAAAGAAGCAGGGTAACTACATGATCCTGATAGGGAAAAGTCTGTTGTAAGATGGCTGACAGGGCTGACAGAGGAATTCCAGGCCCTGCCTGAAGACTCCGCTTCCGGGTTTTTCTTCCTACCTCACTTGCCATGTGTGAACCGACTATAAATTGTCCCCTCTGCTTATGCTCCCGCCTCAGACCTCTGGAGAATGATCTCCTCTGAGCCCACTGGTGTAAAATAAACCTCCTGCCTTCCAAGATCTCCGAGTGCCGCTTGGTTCTTCTGCTGGGTGATCCAGACCAGATTCTGTAACAATCCTAGATAAAGAAGAGAAGAGAAAAATATTCTGTTCAGTGCTTAAGTGGTGGAGCTGCTTTTGATCACTATCTAGTTGGTTATTTTATAGATGCTATCGAACAGAACTCCTCCTGGTATGCATTAGTTAATTTTTCCATCACCATGAAGGTTGTATCCACAGTTTTATGGGCTGAATTCCAGTTGTTCTGTTGGATTTTACAGGCAACTGTTTGTAATACAATTAGCACTTCTGGCCCAGTTCAAGAGTTCATTACTTAGGATGGAAAATAGAGCTTCAAAATGTAATCTCACATGTCTAGAAACTTTGTACAGGGACACCTGGGTGGCTCAGTCGGTTGGGTGTCCGACTTCAGCTCAGGTCATGATCTCAAAGTTCGTGGGTTCAAGCCCCACATTGGGCTCTTGCTGTCAGCACGGAGCCTGCTCAGGATCCTCGGCCTCTCTCTCTCTCTGCCCTTCCCCCACTTGCTCTCTCTTTCTCTCTCTCTCTCTCTCTCTCTCAAAAAATAAATGAACTTTAAAAAACTATACAATTCCACAAAGGCATATAAATCATTGTCCTTTGGTGATTAGCTCAACCTCCAGCCCCTTTCCTCTCCAGAGGCTGAGGGGAGGGGCAGAAGTTTCCAATTTTCTAATCTCTGGTTTTGTCCTCTAGAAACCAGCCCCATTCTCCTCCTCCAAGAGCCATCTCATTAGCATAAACTCAGGTATGGTGGAAAGGGGCTTATTATGAATAACAAAAGTCACTCTTCTCCCCGTCTCTCAGGAAATTACAAGGGTTTTGGAGCTCTGTGCCAAGAACTGGAGACAGAGCAAACATGTATTTCTTCTTATATCATACCTCCTCTTCTCTGTTAAATGTAATCCTCTCTAAAGAAATCCAGATACAGGGGTGCTGATGGCACAGAGCCTGCTTGGGATTCTCTTTCTCTCTCAATAAATAACAAGCATAAAAAGTAAAAAAAAAATTGAGATATATTTTTACACTTTCTCATCTCTCACTCAGTCCTCATCCCCACTGCTACTGAGAACCCCACCCAGTGGCAGCGACCCTCCTGCAAGCACACGGTGTGACCTTCTCTCTAAATCTTATGCCAACCCTCCGTGA
This sequence comes from Helogale parvula, assembly GCA_004023845.1. Taxonomy (NCBI): domain Eukaryota; kingdom Metazoa; phylum Chordata; class Mammalia; order Carnivora; family Herpestidae; genus Helogale; species Helogale parvula. The sequence goes on along the minus strand of PJEM01008469.1, from coordinate 12,369 downwards.
GGAATTTACCATTACTCAACCAAGGTCGATCACTCTTATCTTTCTGAAAATCACTCTGTCCTTCCCCTCCTAGTTTTGCTGCCTTATATTTTTGCTCAAATCTGTTTCTCTCCCTTGTACCCATATCAACCCTGTTCAGTTGATAAAATACTTCATATATCACATAAATCCATGCCCTTCTCACATAAATGACTCTTCCTTTTATGAGTTTTTAAATGTTTATATATTTTTGAGAGAGAGAGAGAGACAGAGTGTGAGTGGGAGACGGGCAGAGAGGGAGACACAGAATCCAAAGCAGGCTCCAGGCTCTGAGCTGTCAGCACAGAGCCCAGCATGGGGCTTGAACTCACAAACCACAAGATCATGACCTGAGCCAAAGTTGGATTAACCAACTGAGCCCTCTGGGTGCCCCAAAAATGTCTCTTCCTTAATGAAGGTTTTCATCATTGTTCCCTCAAAGTATTTTTATTTTTCCTTAACTGTTCCCTTTGCCTCCAGCTTGACTTCCTCTAACCCATCATCCTACTTCTTAAGAGCTATCATTTTTAGTGCAAACCTTTTTTAGTGCAAACTCTGCTGTAATAAACACAAAAGTCTTTGTGATAATTACCTCACTACTATGATGGGTTTCCTAGTAACAGAGTAGGGAGTTAGTGATGTAGGAGCAGGCAACAGGACTTTCTGACCAGTACAAAGATAAAAATCAGGAAACCACCCAGCGTCCTGAGAACACAAACAGCTGGAAAAGGACCTCAGGGGATATGCACGCATTATCCCGTCACCGCTACACTAGTTCTGACCTTCCTTGTGGAGGAGAGCTGCCATGACAGTTCCCAAAAGGACCATATCGGGCCAAAAACTCCCTCTCCCGGCTGGTAGGGGGAGTCCCTTAGATGACTGGAAACAGCGCAGACTCTGTCAGAGACCGCCCTAGCTATGACCCATAACCTATGCAAACAAAAAAAGAGAAAACACCCCTAATTCTGGTGCAGTTGTCACCTCTGGGCCTGCTTCCTCTCCCATTATGAGAGTGTACTTTAACTGCTCTTAAACTCTTGCCTACTTGAGATTTTGGCTCTGAATTTTTTCTTGGCCAAACTCAGAAACTGAGGTTGGTGCTGGGTCAGGGAAGAGACTTGCTGTTGACATTAGCCGTTGACATGCCACTTATTTACATATCCAATAACTATACACCATATGCTCAGTGTACCAGAAGCGGAGCTAGATCCTGCTTGTGTGGCAGAAATGGTCTCTGGTCCAACAGTGTGACAGATCAGTGACTGGAGAGACTGATCAAATGCCAATGAACTAGTATCCAGAATATATAAAGAATGCTTGCAAATCAGTAATAAAAAGACAAATAATCCAATTTTTAAAAAATAGGCAAAGTAACTGAACAGACATTTCTCCAAAGATAATAAATGAATGGCTAATAAGTACATGAAGAAATGCCCAACATCATTGGTCAGTAGGGAAATATTAATCAAAACCACAATGAGATACCAATTCATACCTACTATGATGGCTATAATAAAAAAGGGAGAAAATAACAAGGGTTGGCAAGAACGTGAAAAAATTGGAATCCTCATACATTGCCACTGGGAATGTAAAATTGATTTGGCTTCTTTGAAAAATAGTCTGGAAGTTTCTCAAAAGTTCACCATATGACCCAAGGATTCCACTCTTAGGTATATACCCGAGGGAAATAAAAACACATGGCCACAGAAAATGTGTATAAATGCTCATACCAGCCTTGCTCACAATGGCCTAAAAGTGAAAACAATTCAGATGTCCATTAAATGATTAATGAGTAAGTAAAACATAGCATTTACATGCAGTGGAATGTTAAATTTAGCTATAAAAAGGAATAAGCCCCGTGACAGCTAGCTCAGAGCCTGAAGCCTGCCTCAGATTCTGTGTCTCCCTCTCTCTCTGCCCCTTCCCCACTCATACTCTATCTCTCAAAAATAAACAAACATTAAAAAAAAATAAAAATAAAAACAACTGAGAAGGATTATAGAAGTTGTTATTTACCTATGAAGTGGCAGGGCCAGGATTAAGATCCCCATCTTACATGAGGTGGGGGCACAAGTTTCCTATTTCTTCACTTCTTTAGAGGGCAGTGTGCATCGCAGAAGAGCCTGGCCCCTTCTTCTTTTTTTAAAGTTTATTTATTTATTCTGAGGTGAGGGGAGAGGGCAAGAGAGAATCCAAAGCAGGCTCCATGCTGTCAGCGCAGAGCCTGATGCATGGCTCTGTCTCACGGAACTGTGAGATTGTGACCTGAACCAAAATCGAGTCAGATGCTTAACTGACTGAGCCACCCTGGTGCCCCAACCGCAGCCCCTTCTTATGGGATCTGATGTTTCCTGTGTGCCAACCAGGGTCTCCCTCATCCTAGCTTCTTTCCCTAAGGCCAGAAGACAGAGCAGCAACTCTTTGAATGTGTTTTTGTCTTCCAGATTTTCCTCTTCCTACAGGTCCAAGGGCTCGCTTACAAGAGACGAAGGTGAGCTCTACTCCCTTGGTTCCCAAGAACAGGAACTGGAAGCAGGCCAGTTTCCTCAATAGCCCCAGATCTTTCTTCTGAGAGGTGGGGGCAGAGGGGGTTTGCACAGAAACACCACCACAATAAAATCTGGGTCATCAACTATGTGTGGCACGTTTCATATGTTCCTGAGCCCTCTTCTCATGCATTATTCCCATCAGTTCATACTCTCTTGTGGGACAGAAGGCAAATATTTTGAACCATTAAATGGATGAAATCATGGCTCAAATTCAGGTCTGTCCTATGCTGCAGTGGATATTCTTTCAGCTGAGATATGCCAAGATGTACATCCTGTGTCCCACATTCTAAGGCCCCACCATGTACTCTCTCTGTCCCCTTCCTGCTATCTCCTACCTCTAGTGTGAAGAGCTCAACACCACTGCTGTAGGAAGCACCATATAGAAGTCAGTAATGTTCATGAGAAAAGTCTAACCTTGAAAGACATTTTCTTTTCTGTAATCGAACAATCATATTTTGTAGCTGATAGGGCAGGGATTTTCATCCTAATGAGACACTTTTAGCTCAGACTGGGGAGTTCACAGATCATATGTTATATTAAATATAGATTATAGTCACATTATTGATTAAGTGCCACGGGCCAAATGCTGAAGCTGCTGAAGACTGTTCTCTGAATTCTGGGTCTAGTGTTCCTTTTTTCAGTCCCCCACCCCACTACCAGTGATAATGGTTAGAGGACCTGGAGTAAGGCATCTGAAGCAGCAATCAGTGTCTCATCTTTAGGTCAAGTGCATGGAGAATATAAATGAGTGCTGGTTTATCTCTTACTTCAAGCCGAGTGAACCCATATGTGGCAGTGACCAGGTTACCTACAGTGGTGAATGCCATCTCTGCTCCAAAATCATGTAAGTCTTTATTTCTCTTCTCCCTTCTCTCCATCAGGAGACTAGACAGGTAGACAAGATAGGAGTAACCTCCTCAGAATGCTTCCTACTGGTTCGATCTTCCCTCCAGAAACTCCTCTGCTATTTGCTCCTCCATTTTTTCCATCCTTCCCTACGCTCCCAGAAGGTATCCCATTCACACAATGCAGAAACAGAAAGCCACTGAGATGAGAGAGTGTTCTGTCTGGCCTGGACAGGTACCAAGTGGAAAGTTCTCAGTAGCAAGTAGCCACAGGATTCAGATCATGTGATCACAGACGAGGGTTACCCTCAAGCCCCCTCAGGCCGAAGAACAAAAGCCTGATGAAGAAGAGGAGAAGGGGGCTTGGTGTAGAATCTTCCCAGCTGATGGTTTATTGATCCTTGAATGGAAATTATTCTCTCAAATAGCTTTCTTTTTTTTTAATTTTTTTTAACGTTTTACTTATTTTTGATACATAGAGAGACAGAGCATGAGAGGGGGAGGGGCAGAGAGGGAGACACAGACCGGAACAGGCTCCAGGCTCTGAGTTAGCTGTCAGCACAGAGCCTGATGCAGGGCTCGAAACCATGAACGTGAGATCTGACCTGAGTCAAAGTTGGAGGCTTAACCGACTGAGTCACCCAGGCACCCCTCAAATAGCTTTCTTTAGCTTCCAATTTTTTAAAATGTTTATTTATTTCTGAGAGAGACAGATAGAGTGCAAGTAGGGGATGGGCGGAGACAGAGGGAGACAGAGAATCCAAAGCAGACTCCAGGCTCTGAGCTGTCAGCACAAAACCCGACACGGGGCTCGAACCCATGAACTGTGAGATCATGACCTGGGCTGAAGTCAACCACCCTGGCTTAGTCGGTGGAGCATGTGACTCTTAATCTTGGGGTTGTGAGTTCAAGACCTAAGTTGGGTGTGGATATTACTTAAAAATAAAATATTATTTTAGAATTTTTTTAGAAATGTTTGTTTTGAGAGAGAGAGAGAACAAGCTGAGGGAGTGGCAGAGAGGGAGAGAGACTCCCAAGCAGGCTCTGTGCTCTCAGTGCAGAGCTCAACACGGTGCTCGATCCCACGAACTGTGAGATCATGACCTGAGCTGAAATCAAGAGTTGATGCTTAACCAGCTGAGCCACCCAGGATACCAAAAAATAAAAACTTAAAAAATAAATAAAATAAAAGAGCTGTTACATAAGCATTCACTATAAGCAAAGTGTTTTGCCTTCTCAAATTCAGCTAAAGATTATCAAACAAAATTTAGTCATAATTTATAATATGCCATACAGTAAAAATAATCATTTCAAAATATAATTTCTTTCAGATATGAAGGGCTAAACATGACTAAACTGTATGATGGACCTTGTGTAAGTAAAGTCACTTTTATTTTTCACTTTTAGGAGTAAATCAGATATACTGATATGTTGTAGAGAGTTTTAAATGTTTTGTTATAAGAACTTTCAAACACAAAACTAGATACAATGAATATCATATGCCTATCACATCAATCCAACCAAGTACAAAGTGTTTGCCATATTTCCTTCCTCTATTATTTCTTCTTTCTTTGCTTAAGTATGTTAACACATGGCTTGGACATCATGTCATTTTACTAAGAAGTGTGGGCATTTCCTTACATGTCTACAATGTTGTTATCACACCTAATTAGTTCCCTGTCATCTTCTAATATGTACTTCATGTTCAATTTTTCCCAGTCATCTCAAAAATAATACCTTCTGGGGAAATAAAATTATTTTAGTTTAATAACTCAGTAATAAAGAACATCCAGTCCATCCTTTCTGTTTCCTGTCATGCCCAATTTCTGGGATATTGACAAAAGACACTAAATGGAAGATGGAAGGTTATTCTGAGAGTGAATGGACCAGGTCTTGCTTAGCTCTGGTCTAGGTATTGTGTCTTTGACTTTAGGGTCATAAGGCCAAAGCAAGAACTCAGCTGATGCCATAGAGATCATTGCAGAGGTATGAGGCATAGAAATAAGACTGGAGAGGGGTGCCTGCGTGGCTCAGTAAGTTAAGAATTTGACTCTCGGTTTCAGTTCAGATCTTGATCTAATGGTTCATGAGTTTGAGCCTTGCATCAGGCGCTGTGCTGACAGCCTAGAACCTACTTGGGATTCTGTCTCCTTCTCTCTCTGTCCCTCCCCTAATTGTTCTCTATGTCTCTCAAAATAAATAAGAATAAACTTAAAAAAAGAGAAATAAGACTGTAGAAAATCACTTCAGAACAAAATATGAAGAAGGTTGAAGGTAAAACAGGTAAAATGATTATATAATTTTGTAATAACTCTGTGATAATATCTTCTAATATCTCAATGACAAGTTGACAAGGCTCAACTGATATATATAGACCACCATACTTATGACTCACTTGGGGAAGGTCTATAACCTGAAAGTTCTCTAGTTCCACCAGGGAGAAATCATGGTGGCAGGTTTCAGGGCAGCCTGGGTGAGATTAGTCTAGAAATCAATTGGTACACTGTGGAAGGCATCACCATGGAGTTACATGCAACTTTCAGAATAAATCAGATAAACATTCATAAGTATGAGTTGATCTCAAAATACTGCACTGAGGGAAAAACCAACAGACAGAATAATACAAGTAACACCATAATGTTATATAAAATAAAAATAAACACAAACAATATACATACTATACGAACACATAAACCAAAAGACACACACTGAACTCATTAAAATCATTGGCTATAGTGTGGGGAGTAAGGGAAGAAACAAATAAATGAATGAATAGTGGCCCCTCCCCACAGCCCTTTCCCAAAGCACAATGGAAACTGTTTTTGACAAGATTGCAAAGAAAATAACGATATCCTTGACAGAAAGACCAACAATAATCACCGATTGATTGCAAACTATGTACCCTGCACTGTGTCACATGCTTTGCTTAGATGTCCTCCCCTGTGTTTCTACAGCCCCTGCCACGAAGAAGGTGTTGCTATTAGCTGCATTTCATATTGAAAGATGGAGAGGTCTGCAGAGGGATGTGACTTGCCCAAGGCCACACAGCTAGGAAGGGGAAGGACTGAGTCTTGAATCTGGCTGGTCAGCCTCCAGACCCTGTTCTTTAACACCACTTTCTATGCTGTCCATGGCACCCCAAGTGCCTCTCACCAGGCCTCTGACTCCGACTCTGCTTCATACCAACTTCATCCTCCACCCTTCACCTTTCTGCCCCATGGCTCTCCTGGGGTCCAAAGACTCACGTAGGCATCTGCACCCGTAGCTTTCCTCTTCTCTTCCCACTTCCACTCTGCGCTTTTGTTCTTCAGTGAAATTAGAATGTCTCTAGTCTGCCTTAATTCGCAGAATAATTGTTCAGCATTCCTCCTGCAGGACTATGGGTGTAGTTATCAACATGGTAGTTTTTCTCTTAATTTTCCCAAATTTGATTTCCCTAAGCAGATATTTCCTTTGCAGGAAAACTCCTGAACTTTACCATGCAGAATTACAGAACTTGTGAATCACCGGACGATCAGGGAAACATAATGGTTGCCACTTCAAGTACCACCCCCTGTAGAGGAAAATGCTGGCATTGGAGGAAACCGTGGTTAAAGCATCAAACTCCTTGAGATTTTGCTTCTTCAATAAATGATTCTCAGTAGAAATCTGAGTGGCAAACACTTCTCTTGGTTAATAAGAATATGTTAAAAATATCAACTGTTCTGTGTTCTCATACCAAAACTACATGACTTATGCCAAGGGTTCCCTCTGTTCTCATGTAGATTGTGAGCAAATGATCACAGAAGTCTAAACAAGGGTATAGATACATCAAGAGCAGCTCTGTTTACACCCGAGGGCCCTCTGGTCATTATTGAGCTAAATGTGTGTCATGTGAGTGACATGGCTTTCAACACACCAGGATCTGCTTTCAGAAGTTACAACCATACCATAAAAGAGAGACTTCTATTCAAAGAAAACGTATTGAGCACAACAGTTGGAGTAATGCCTGGTCATAGTAAGGTTTCTAAACGAATACTTTACAAGCACTAACTTCTTTATCTCACAACAAACTGTAGAAGTAGACCCTCATTTTAATGACAAAGGAACTGAGGCTTAGAGAGTTTCACACAATTTGACAGTAAGAATTCTACTAGAACAAACTGCATAGATCCTTATGTAAAACATACAGTTATTGTCCTACGGAAACACACATATATATACATGCACACATTAAGCCGAGAAAGAATGAGGAAATACATGCTTGTGTTAATATGTGTTTATTTCTTTTTTTTTTTTTAATTTTTTTTAATGTTTTATTTATTTTTGATACAGAGGGAGACAGAGCATGAGAGGGGGAGGGTCAGAGAGAGGAGACACAGAACCAGAAGCAGGCTCCAGGCTCTGAGCTAGATATCTGCACAGAGCCCGACGTGGGGCTCGAACCCACGAACGTGAGATCTGACCTGAGCCGAAGTCGGAGGCTTAACCGACTGAGCCACCCAGGTGCCCCAATATGTGTTTATTTCTTAACTTGCTTTAATGCCTTTGTACTTTCCTAAAATTATGAACTGCAGACTAATGATATCATTTAGGACTAAGGACATTTACTCAATACAATCTGGAAGTTATAGTCATTTGCTCTAATTTCTTCTCACTTTTTAGGACACAGCATAAAAAGAATGAAAGGAGTGAGATTCTAATCAGAAGTTCTTAAATAAACCTCAGGCAGCATGCATTAATAACAAAAAGTCTCCCAAACTCAGAAATTCTGATGCAAAACCAGAATTAGGAACCAACTGACCCAATTATCTTTCTAAGGTCCCATTTAACACAGAGATCCTACAATTCTAAAGAGAAAATTGTTTATATCTGATGGCACTGTTTGCTCAGCGTGGATATGTCTTTTCTTCAGATATGAGAGACATGAAAGTGTCTATACAAATAAAAGAAAAGGACAGAGATTTAATATGAGGGTGAAATTGTTTAAGCGGGAAAGAGGAGATAAGAATAAGGGACAAAGTAGAAACTTCCACTGAACTCATGCTAGTGGGCTCGAATCTACTCCAACATGACTTGCACACATGTATAAAATGAGATTTGTATGATGATAACACCACAAAGAAGAGGTAGATGGAGCCATACAGAAGCAAAGTTTTGTAAAGCATTGAAATTAAGATGGAATAGAGAGAACAAAGGAAGGAGCCAAAGGCCAACAGACGAAGAAGGGACCCAGTGCTAAGCGACGCTATAAAAACTAGAAGTTTGGTTTTGATGGAAAGAAGAAAGGCTCCAAGTGGAACACTCGTGAGAGCTACGATGATGTATCCAGCTTCCGGGCCAAGACAGCTCACAGCAAGGGCCTCAAGAGGCCTGGAAAGAAAGGATCAAATAAGAGACCTGGAAAACAAACAAGAGAGAAAATGAAGAGCAGAGCACGCTAAGCAGCACCTTTGTATACAAAGAACCAAGAAAAAGGGATGAGACTTGGGGTTTCACAATACAGTTGGATCTTCTATTGGTTTCTTTTTGTAAACAGTTCTTTTATAAACTGAAATATTTTCAAAGAAACACCTCCCCTTGGTTAAAAACTGAGAACTAAAAGACTAAGAGGTTACTTTTACATATTAAGTTGGATTGCTGTTTGTTGATAATACTTTAGACTTTGAGTCCACAACTGCCTAACTTTTATAATAAATGGAGATTTAACCTAAAAAAAAAAAAGAAATTAAGATGGAATTAATATGAACTAGATTGTTATTTCTTAAGATGTTAATTGCAATCACTAAGGAAAGAACAAAAAAATAGTAAACGAAATGAGAAGGGAATTAAAATAGTACACTCAAAAATATTTGACATATAATAAAAAGCAATAATGGGCCCCAGTCACTGAGCCACCGCCAAGGACTCAGCAGCCTCCCCCTCGAGCCCCCTCACTTCCCGACGCTCGGTCCCCCCAGCCCGTCTTCTCCCGCCGCAGCCTTCCGCAGGCCGTTTCCATCGAGGAAAAGGAATCGTATTGTATGTCCACTATCCAGAACCTCCACTCTTTCCACCCCTTTGCTGATGCAAGTAAGGGTGATGATCTGCTTCCTGCTGGCACTGAAGATTATATCCATATAAGAATTCAACAGAGAAATGGCAGGAAGACCCTTACACTACCCAAGGGATCGCTGATGATTACGATAAAAAGAAACTAGTGAAGGCGTTCAAGAAGAAATTTGCCTGCAATGGTACTGTAATTGAGCATCCAGAGTATGGAGAAGTAATTCAGCTGCAGGGTGACCAGCGCAAGAACATATGCCAGTTCCTCGTAGAGACTGGACTGGCTAAGGACGACCAGCTGAAGGTTCATGGGTTTTAAGTGCTTTTGGCTCACTGAAGCTTAAGTGAGGATTTCCTTGCAATGAGTAGCATTTCCCTTCTGTCCCTTGTCACAAGTTTAAAAACCTCACAGCTTGTATAATGTAACCATTTGGGTCTGCTTTTAACTTGGACTAGTATAACTCCTTCATGCAATAAACTCAAAAGAGCCATGCAAAAAAAAAAAAAAAAAAAAGCAATAATGGAAGAATAGAAGAACAAAAACAACAAGACAGGAAACAAATAACAAAATGGCAAAGGACAATCTTACCTTATCCACACTACATAAGTGGATTAAACATTAAAATCAAAAGCAGAGACTGGCAGAATGAATAAAAACATGATCCAATTAGATGCTGTCCACAAGAGATAAACTGAAAAAAAAAATTTAATGTTTATTTTTGAGAGAGAGAAAGAGAGGGAGTAGGAGAGGGGCAGAGAGAAAGGGAGACAGAATCTGAAGCAGGCCCCAGGCCCTGAGCTAGCTGTCAGCACAGAGCCTGATGTAGAGCTGAACTCATGAACCGTGATATCATGACCTGAGATCATGACCTGAGATCGAGAACTGACTGAGCCACCCAGGTGCCCCAAGAGATACAGTCTGGATTCTAAGACACAAATAGGTTGAAAATAAAGGATGAAAAAAGAGGAGCCATGCAACAGTAACAAAAAGAAATCTAGAGGGGCTATTCTACTATCAAACAAAACAGAATTAAGACAAAAACTGTTAACAGAGACAAAGGATTAAAAACATTTTTTTTTTTAACTTGAGAGAGAGAGCTCATGCAAATGGGAGAGGGGCAGAGACAGAGAGAGACGGATAGAGAATCTTAAGCAGGCTCCATGCCCAGTGCAGAGCTGGATGTGGGGCTCAGTCCCACAACCCTGGGGTCATGACCTGAGCCAAAATCAAGAGTCGGATGCTTAACTGACTGAGGCACGCAGGTGCCCCCAGGGAATATTTTATAATGATCAAAGAATCAGTCCATCAAGAGGATACATAAATAAAAACATTTTTGCAACTAAAAATAGAGACCCAAAATACATGAAGCCAATTAAAGAGAGAAATAGACAATTCCACAGTAATAGCTGGAGATTTCAATATCCCACTTTCAATCCTGGATAGAGCAACTAAGCAGAAGATCAAAAGCAGAGTAGAAGACTTGAATAACTATACTTACATAGACATCACAGACCCCACTAGACATCTACTCCATCCAACAGCAGAATTACACATATTTCTCAAGTGTACATGAAATTTTCTCCAGGATAGACTATATCCTGGACTATTAAAAATATTCAAGAAATTTAAAAGAATTGAAATAATAAAAAGTATGTTCTCTGATCACAATGAACTAAAATTAGAAATCAATAAGAGAAGGAAATACCTAAAAAATATCCAACAAGGGGTGCCTGGGTGGGCTTAGTCAGTTAAGCACCCGACTTTGGCTCAGGTCATGATCTCACAGTTTGTGGGTTCAAGCTCTCCGAAGGCTCTGGCTGATAGCTCAGAGCCTGGAGCCTGTCTTCCAGTTCTGTGTCTCCTTCTCTCTCTCTGACCCTCCCCTGCTCACACTGTCTCTTTCTCTCTCTCAAAAATAAAAAATTGGGGGCGCCTGGGTGCCTCAGTCGGTTAGGTGTCCAGCTTCAGCTCAGGTCACGATCTCAGGGTTCATGGGTTCCAGCCACGCATTGGGCTCTGTGCTGACAGCTAGCTCAGAGCCTGGAGCCCACTTTGGATTCTGTATCTCCCTCTCTCTCTGACCCTCCCCTGGTCACACTGTCTCTCTCTGTCTCTCAAAAATAAACAAAAAACATTAAAATTTTTTTAATTTAAAATTTAAAATGTAAAAAAATTTAAAAAGAAATATCCAACAAAACTATTGGCAAATACCTAACAAATCTCTGCATACATTTTCCTTCCAAGCCGGTAGTCTCACTCCTAAAAATCTACTACTCTGAAGAAACACCTCTATACAAAAATATATATGTGTGTGTGTAAGGGAATTCACTGCAGCATTGCTATTGCAAATTATTGAAAACAACTGAAATGTCCATACATAGGAGAGTGGTTAAATACACAATAAACAACAAGGCAGCTGTAAAAGTGAATTAGAAAGGTCTCTATGAGCTGATAGGCAGTGTTTTCCAGGGCATTCTGTAAGTGGAGAAAGCAAAATGCCAAAGAGTACCTATACTATGCTACATTTGTGTAAGAAAGGAGATAAAATAAAATACACCTGCTGCGGGGGACCAGCCCACACACCACAGTTGAACGGTCCCGAGTAGGGGGTTGGTGTCGGCGAAAATATCTCTAGAAAAGAAGACGGACAAGACAGACAAGACAGACAACATGGATGGTGGTTGGTAAAAAGCCACAGACAACGTGGATGGCGGTTGGCAGAACACAAAAGGGCTTTATTAAGATAGCCAGGGTCTTATATACCATGGGTGATTACATAGTTCAAAGTCCTAGAGACATGCTCCGGATAAGGTCATTTTTATCAGGACAGTAGTAAATAAAAGGAAACAATCAAGTCATTACAGGGGAGGGACTCCCCAATAATAGTCTGGCTACAAGCGGAAGACGAGCCTGAAGAAATCTAGGAGGAGAG